>JAGSMP010000415.1:0-302653 GCA_029286625.1 Parnassius orleans
AAAACTTGACACAACGCTTGTTTTTTTTTTGTTTTTTTCAATGGTATCTGTTACCTGGCATAGACTTTTTACTAACCTACCTTTTTTAATATAGAGCCATCTAGTGTAACATTCATGAAGATTTTTTAACTTTCCATTGACAAAAAGTCGTTTAAAGTGTAGAAGTCAGCGCGCCCACTCTAGTCACCCTAACGTTAGACCGGAAAAAGTTTTAAGCGACTATGGTCGCTCCGACGTTTGAGTGGATGATCGCGAAGTATGCAGCCTCCGCAATTACTTATATCAGATATTGTGCTGATGGACCCGGCACAGTCAAGGATATTTTTGGTCGACATTACCATTCCGTATGACGAGAACCTCGTGAAAGCCGAAACAGATAAGCGAACAAAATATCTGGACCTGGCTCATGAGGTGACCGACATGTGGGTTGGACTGCCGACCGAAATTATACCTGTAGTCGTCTCTGCGAACGGGTTAATCCCAGTCAGCCTCTCGGGTCATCTGAGGCGACTGGGACTCCGTGACGAACCGCTCCAAGCTCAAATGCAGAAGGCGGTGCTCCTCGATACCGCCCGCATCGTCCGCCGGTATCTCTCCTTTCCCTCTAACCTCGGCCGTTTGGTCTCCCTGCCGAGGGTTTCCATCTGGTTGCGTTTTATTTATTTATGTATTATTTATTTATTTATGTTAGTATATTAAATATATATTTATGTTTATTTATTATTTCCTTTAAAATATTTATTCAGCCCAACCAGATGAGAATACTACCCCAAAATAATAATAATAATAATTCGCTGATAAATTTGCTTTCAATAACAAACAATTTTATATACAAAATACACACTCTGTTTGTAAACAAACATGAGTGTTAATTGGCAACACTGGTTAACATTTGCGTAACGTAAGGGCGGGCAAACTATTCAGTATTTTTTACCTTCATGGAAATGGGATTGTTGGGTGCACATAGGCCACTGCTGGAGATGGGTCTCTCCCGACATGGAAGATTAGCCTTGATGTTCACACCTGGTAGGTATATTGGCAATCGCAGTGCAGTCGTTTAGACGCTGCTCACTTCGTTGGTCTGGGTATTAATATTATACGTCTGACGTTAACGATATGGTTATAACGCCATCTGTAGGTAGTCATAAGATTTTTGTGGCATTTCCCATAGTCGCTTCTTACGGCATCCACAGGACAGAATGGAGTGATGGGTTCTCTTGCGCCACCACCACACGGCACCTGCTGTTTATACTTTTATTATTTTATACGTGCTAGAGCCACGCTGCAGCTATATTATGGTAGTAGCACGATTGGGTCAGCTTGAAGGACCACGCTCTCACAGAATACCAACGTCTAATAGCAGCTTAATTTTGCTGTGTTTTGTATGGTGAGTGTAAAGAACCAAATACCCTTTTTACTAGAAACGAGGCATTCCAACTCATATCCATAACGCAATTGCATTTTTCTTTCTTAATCGAAGATAGATGTAGGTATCTAGGTGCCACAGTATCTACATACTAGCACTTGAACTGTGTACTCATTGTAACCCTTCTATAACAAATAATTTGATTGTAATATTAAGACTGTCCAACCACGTAGTGGCAGTCTAAGAATTTCCACTGCCACAAATCGTTCCGTGGGTGTTGTAAGAAGCGATGGGGGTAAACTGAAACTGGAGGTGGGCAGAAGAATCTTCCTAATAACAACTTAAAAATAACAAAAACTGCGGTTGCCAACCTGCCTGCCAAGCGTGGTAACAATGGCAATATTTAATATGAGGCAATCTATGCGGAAGGTCATTGTTCAGCAGGAGAATTTATTGGCTGTAATGGATGGATGGAAGAATGGACGGCATAGACGGCAACTGTCTGTTGATAATAACCCCTGGGAATGAGGTGGTCGCTACCAAGCAGTTTCTAAAATAAATTTTGTACTTAAATAGTTTGTACAACCATTAATGTAAAATTTACTTTAAAAAAAAAGTCCCGCTGGGTTTCTTGCTGGTTCTTCCCAGAACAGAGGTTTTTTTTTCGAACCAGTGGTAAAGTAAAAAATGACTTTCAATAAGAATTACACATGTAATCTATATTGAATAAAAAATTATTCTATTCTATTCTATTCTATTCTATTCTATTCTATTCTGTCGACTATTCAGCAAAATAACAAGCGTCAGCGTAGTAATCAAATGATAATTGAATTAAAAATAATACCAAAACGATAGAGCTAAAGACGTAATTACTCCTACCGTTACGAGGCTGCCACTCGAGAACCTTTCTTCCCCGTCGGTTGGTTACTCTGGTTCTATTTCGAATATCCTCCTTTCTAAGTTTACCATGTAGAGAAATCCCGAGCCCTCTGGAAGTCCTGTGATGAAAATATCTTAACAAGGAAAAAAAGGCTGCAGTTTGTGTTCCCATAAGAAAAGGCTCTTGAGATAGAATTACTGCAATAGCTACCGAGTTCCCATTTGTGGCGAACATACACCGAACGACTTTTGTCCAATTTGTGCCAAAAAATTATGAGTCATTTGATAATTATTTTTACCGTTGATTTTAAGGTGTTTTCTTTATAACACCAAAAATAAAAACGTAATTTCTAAACAATAGTTCCTAATTTAAATCATTGTAAGATTTAGTGCTCACCGATCTCAAAAAAACATGTGCCATTTAAGATTTATGATTTAGTCCTTAAAAGTTTAATAAGTATTAAATTTTGTAATAATTATCTTTAATTTATATCCTATATATCCTGTAAATGTAATAAACCATGTAAAATAAAAGTGTAATAAAAAGTAGTTCAGGAACGTTAGCTATGTAGGGTAAAGCCATGAATAAACATTTTATTTTATTTTTATCTCCGTCTGTCTGTCTGGGAAAATCTTCGGAATATCGAATATAATAAAACTTCAGGAATTAATAAAGAGCAATGCCAAGGGTGATCTAAGCTATATTTTATCCGAAAAACTTGGAGTTTTTTTAAAAAAAACTAAAAATTGATAAATTAAATGGTATTTAATTATTTTAAATTTAAAAAAAACCATATAAATAAATCCTTACCAGGAAATGTCGGGGCGGGTCACTAGTTTTATCAATAAAGAGGAATTCACTTTTACCGTGGAGAAATTAACGTTGTTTTACCGTGTAGTGTAGGTGTAAGAACATCCACTGTTCCATATCACCCCGTGGGTGTCGTAAAGGCGACAGAGGACAACAAATTAGGAGATGGGCAGCAGCGTCTTCTTATGAATGACTAAAGATTAAAAACTGCGGTTACCAACCCGCTTACCAAGCGTGGCAACTATGGCAAATATCCCCCCTATGAGGCAATCTATGGAGGAGACCTATGTTCAGCAGTGAATTTTAATAGGCTGTAACGGTAGCTTACTAATTTTTTTATAGGATAAGTGTGACAAACGAGCACACAATCCACCTGATTGTAAGTGGATGCTGTGGCACATAGATATCTACATTTATTCTCGATGAAGAATCAAAATGCAGATGCGTTATCACCCCTGTCACTACGATGTCACTACGATGGTATGCCTCGTTTCCAGTAGAAAGGGTTTCCGGTTCTCTACACTCACCATACAAAACACAGCAGCATTAAGCTGTTATTTTACGCTGGTACTCTGTGAGAGCGTGGTTCTTCCCCGTTCGACGGCATATTAATAAGCTGATAATATAGCTGCAGCATGACTCTACCACGTATAAGATATGTACTTACGGTTATATACTTTCTTAAAAGATATATTCAACACTTATTGGACAAATTATAGAAATAAAGGCCCAATTATTACATTATAAGAAATAACGTGGAGAAGAAGCAATATTATGAGGGACAGGCTTTTATTTTAATAATTCAACAGGCGTCGCTCGCAGCCATGTAGGTGATTTTGTATTTTGTGGTGTATTTTGTAAATCGTTTAGGAATATAACGATACCTTTTTCTTTTTTATATGAAGTTTTATATTATTTTTTTTAGAAAATGAAATTACTAGCAATGATATTGCCATTAATCACTCCTGGTAAACTTAAAATGCTTGGTTATGAGTGGTTCATAACAGAACTCGCGGTCGCCAGCGCCACTGCCAAACGATTGACTACTTCGCGTCCGAGCCGTAAATTCTCAGTGACTTGTGATGGGTTGTAATGATGATGGATGCAAGAGATTTGGGACCGTACTTCGTAGCAATCTATGGAAGAGGCCTTTGTACAGCAGTGAACTTGTGATGAGCTGTAGTGATAGTGATAAAGATTATCGTCATTATTAATATGATAATCATATTATTCATTATGTAAATATATAGTTAAGCCTTACCTTGTAGTGGCAGTGTCAGATAATCCACTCCCACACATCACTTCGTGGGTGTCGTCAGAGGTCGCAGAGGGAAATCGAAACAGGAGATGGGCAGCTGTATACAAATTTTCTTGGCATTACTCTTTCCGCAAAGCCTCAGTAGGGCCCCCATAAATCTAAACCAGCATAATAACTAAGCTCTGTGCCTTAATTTCATTACATAATCTCTTATGGGATTTTGCTATGAGGAAATGTGACTGATTTAGAAACTATTTTAGTTTTGTACAGGAGCATGTCAATTATCGCATATATCCCTCTATATATTACTACATACCATAGATTACTACTACTATAGATTACTACATAGTAATCTATAGCGAAGGCCTGTGATAAAAGTTATGATGATAATGGAGCCCCTATTCGCATTTTGAACAAGTAACAAATAAATCCTACTTCATCATTATTACAGCCCTTCACAAGTCTACTGCTGAACATAGACCTCCCACAAGAAATGCCAGAAAGCACGGTCCTGAGTGACCTACATTCATCGACTTCCTGCATGTCTTACCAGGTCGTCACTCCACCTAGTAGGGGGTCACCCTACACTTCGCCTACCGGTACGAGGCTGCCACTCGAGAAACTTTTTTCTCCTTCTGATGTCGGTTCTTCGAGCTATATGGCCGGCCCATTGCCACTCTAGTTCTACTGCGGATATCCTCATTTCTATATTTAGCACGCAGAGAAACCCTTCATAGCTCGCTGAGCGACCTTGAGTTTCCTCATACGGCCAGCAGTGAAGGACTCCATGGGTCATCACTGGCAACACGCACTGGTTGTACAGTCTCGTTTTCAAGTTTTGAGGTATACCTGACGAGGTGATGTGCCATAATTTCCTGAACGCTGCCCAGCCGAATTGAATCCGTCGATTGAACTCTCGGTCGAAGTTGGACTTACCTAGTTGGACTATTTGTTCCAGGTAAACATACTCGTCAACAACTTTGAGCTTAGTGCTCCCAACAACTACCGGCATAGGTGTGACATGGACGTTATACATGATCTTTCTTTTGTCCATGTTCATCTTAAGACCTATCCGTTGGGAGGCACTATTGAGGTCATTGAGCATAGTGCTTAGGTCCTCCAGCGATTCTGCCATAAGGACTATATCGTCGGCACATCGAAGGTGTGTGGTGTACTCGCCTTTGATGTTAATACCGTATACTTTCCAGTCCAGAAGCTTGAAAACGTCTTCCAATGCAGCTGTGAAGAGTTTCGTGGATATAAAGTCACCCTGTCTTACACGTCTCTGCACTGGGATAGGTTTCGTACTCTGGTTCTGTACTCGGATAGCCATCGTAGCCCTACTGTACAATCACTTTAGCACTTCGATATACCGACAGTCAACTTGGCGCCGCTGGAGGGACTGCAGCACCGCCCAAATTTCGACGGAATCAAAGGCTTTCTCATAGTCCACATACGCCAGATATAGTGGCAAATTGTACTTTTTGGACTTCTATACAATTTGCCGAAGGGTATATATGTGGTCTATGGTGCTAAAGCCTTTTCAAAAACCAGCTTTTTCGAGAGGCTGGAAGTCGTTGAGTCAGCATGCAAGACGATTCGTAACGACTCTCGAAAACAGCACGTAGACGCGGTTCAGAAGGGAAATCGGTATGTAGTTCTTCAAGAGAGCGTTGTCGCCTTTCTTGAAGAACAAGACCACCACACTTCTGCTCCATGCCTCCGGTGTAGTGCCGCCATGGAGAACGGAATTAAAGAGCTTCTGCAGGACTTTAAGTACCAAAGTAATCAGAATCTGCGCTGTAATTCCATACTCGCCCGGGGACTTGCCGTTTTTAAGGTGCTAATCTCGCTCAGACTGACGTCCGGGATATCATCGGAATAGTGTCGGATAAGACTTGCTCTTGGATCGTTAATGACCTTTGCGTGTGGCTCCAACGATGACGTGTACAGTTGCCCATAGAACCTCTTCAGCTTCGACAGGTGGCTTTTTCTAGCAGACAGATCTCTGGCAAAGACTTTAGAGCCCTGGTTCTGCTCGATCGCTTCTTCAATATGAGCTGTATTGAAGTTGCGCAAGTCCCGTCGCATTTATTTGGAGATCTGTCTTTTCAGTTGTCTGTATGCTGTCAAATCTACTGAAGACCGCAACTTCATTTCCCGTCTAACAGCCATGAGATTAAGAGTATGATCGAAGAGTTTTTGTGTTCTTCTGCGACGGGTCTTTCAAAACTTAGCTCCGACCGCATGGACAGTTTCCACGAGCTTGTCATTCATATCGTCTACTGCATTGCAATCATCTAGGCACTGAAAACGGTTTTTTTAACTCGAGCTGAAAGGTTTCAGGACCTTGGATTAGAGCACGAGGGGGACGGAACGTTGACTTCATTAGACAACACCTCTCCAACTTAACGTTTAGGTTCAGTGTGTAGAGGCACACTGACCTGAGGCACCATTCGGTGATCGCTACCAGTTTTTACGCTCGCGATCACTGAGACATCACTGAACAGTTGCCGTCTAGGCGTCATAATGAAGTCAATCTCATTTTTTGTCAAACCGTCTGGACTCGACCAGGTCCATTTCCTGTGGGGCCGCTTCTGGAAGGAAGAATTCATCATAAAGAGTCCATTGGGTTCCGTTGCCCTATTCCAAATTTCCCTACCCTCAGCTCGCCGTTCTCTCTTGTGCATAGTTTTGCGTTGAAGTCTCCCATTAACACCATATAGTGGTTTTTAGAGGAATGCATGGCTTTAGAGATATTCTCATACATTTCGTCCACCTCCTCATCTGGATGTTCCGAGGTTGGTGCGTAAACCTGTATGACCTTCAACGAATACCGTTTGGTGATTCTGAATATAAGGTAAGCAGCCCTCGTCGACACACTCACAATCTTAACTACGTTGTTAACGAGTCTTGTGGACGATAAATCCGACATCTCCTTGAGACAGATGGTCGCCCTCCCGGTGATAGAACTAGTTAGCGGATTTGAGGATTACCGTATCCTACCCCTCTCTTCGGACCTCAGATGATCCTATAATATCTCAGTGCAACAAATTAATAGCAGATATTAATTTTTCTTTCTTAATGTGTATGAATAAACTGTGTACACACTGTGGAAAGTTACTCCAACAAACTGTCCAGACAGCCCTTGTCTTTTAAAAGTAAGTGCCATTGACTCGAAGATCAAATTTTACGCAGTTGAGAGCACTTGGAGATCTATCACTTTAATTAAATTCGTCTAATAAGAATTAAATACACACTGAAACGCCAATTAGCTACGAAGATTTCTTTTAAAACAAAGTTATTCGACTTTTTGATAAATAGTAACAAAAAGAAAAATCTAGTGATATTAACAATAGAATTAATTTAAAATAAACCAATTCCAAGTACATTTATTTAAATAAGGGTGACTAAAGAGCACACAGTCCACCTGATGGTAAGTGGATACTGTTTCCCATAGATATCTACATCCATCCTCGATTAAGAATCGAAGTGCAGATAAGTTGCTCTACCACGAACATAATTGTTTAAACTTTTATGATCATTTATCATAATCGGTTATAATTTATTTCATGGAAAACTTAATATATGTCTATATAAGATATATAGATTTTTTAACGTTTCTAGGGCTTAATTACCAATTTTAAATCGCACAAGGCCCTTGAACTTTGACGACAGCCGCATTCTGTCGATTCACAGATACTATAAAATTAATAGGTTAACTGCGAAAGACGGTGAAAGCAACTTCAAAACTACTTTGACCCTCGATAACACAATAACAATGTGCGTGGCTGTGGCTTTGAGGAACCGCTGCTTCAAATTTATATATGCAAAATACCTCCGCAATACAGGAGAAGATCTTTGTATGGGGATAAGGTTTTCTATAAATAACAAAAAAATTACAAATTAGGCAAAGCTTAGAGTTTTTAATTAGGTGAATATAATCATCGTTTATGTTTTTGCGAATCTGGAATTATATTTTTTCCTATGATTATAATTTCCCCACTTTTTTACATTTCTTATCTTCCTCACGTTGATGTCGTGAGACTCGATTAAGGTAAAATTTAGAAAAAGCTTGTGGCATCCAAGAAATAACGAACTAGTCACACACTCCTGTTTTTAAACAAATTAAAATTTAAGCTGTATGTTAACTGTTTTGTGTAATCATTGTATTTAGAAATCGAAACGATAAAAATAATCGAAAATGTTTGCGTTGTCATAACACGAACTATTGCTTTTAATGTCGTGTCTACTGTAACATTATTGCAATGAAAAGGAAGGTAAAGTTAAACTTTGAAATTGAAAGAATTTGAAGAGCGTACAACGAATTCATTCTTAAAATTTAACGAGTACTAACTGGCTCAGCAGATGTTGTTCTGCTCTTTCCGGTAGGTGGCAAGATGAATATAATTATGAGATAAGTTTATCATTAACTCGACCACAGCGCCACTTATTTTTTTTACTTATTATAAGTCAGTTAAAGTTAAAAGTTAAAATTACAGCCTTTATACGTCCCACAGCTGGGCACTGGCCTCCCCTCATTTCTGACAGGGTCTCTCAGAAATCAGAGTGTCCGCCGTGCTGCCCCAATTGCCCCAATTGCTCCACACGCATTGGCGTGTTGGCGAACTTCACATGTCTTCGAAATATTTTTTTCTTTATTTCAGATATGCAGGTTTGTTTTCTCAGGATGTTTTCCTTCACCGCCGAACACGTGGTGAATCAGCACTTATAATTGCAATTAACAATTTTATTGGTGCCTGTGGGGATCGATCCCGGTTTGCTTGCAGCTGTGAAATTTACAGCGAGCGCTAACCATCTGAGCTACCACGGCTCAGATTACAATTCAGTGCTTGACCAAAATGATGAAGCCCTAGATGTAAAATTGCACTGTTTTAGCGTAACAAAAGCCTATTCGTTCCTGCATTGAAGATGCCGATATTGTATTCGGACTAAAAAATTATTCCACTCCTTTGCTGTTCGCATTACAAAAGACGAAGCAAACCGTTTGGTTCTAATTCGTGGAATATCGACAGCAAAGAGGTGAAAGAGGAAAGGAGAGGGAGGAGTTAAAGCAGGAATTCCTGCCCACACTCTCCGAAATGCATCCTATAGAATAACGAGAGGGTGGCTACTCTGCGCCTGTGCTTGAGGCTGACAAGATTGATTTCAACCAAATCAAGGTAAGAGGTATCTAAGAGGATTATTGGTAATGAGCATCTTACCACGTCTCTTTACTAAGTCCAACGCTGCTAGGTGACATTATTCAGCACCAGCCCAGTATTAGGCACAAATTTTTTGGTTTTACCAACATAAAATATTGTGCTTATGAGTCATTTTGGTCTATAAATGTAGAGTTAATAACTTAACTACAGCGCAAACTATCAAATCTATGAACTCTCATTTCGACAAAAAAATAATTTATGTCAATATAAGCAACAAAATTGTTCCATAACTAGTATTGTACCGAATGTATATGAACCGAAGTTAAATTATTTTGGCGCTTTTTATACTAAAATTTGAATTCTAAAAAAATTATGACACAAATATATCATATATTTTTATAATATATTAACGTTTCCAAACTATTAATCCCTGTCTTATATAGTTTTTATGATAGATGATTCACGAACACAGGATTGCTAAAATAGCAATAAATCAGCCGCAACCATAGCATTGTTCGTATTGGCAGTTTTAAATGTAGCCATTTATCGTATAAACTTATATTTTACCAATTATAGTTTTCACCACAAAATATCAAATATTTGTTTATAGCTATTCTCTTTTGTTTTTAGTTGCCAGATAATTGGAATTCGTCTGAATTCTCGTTAAAACTCTAAACATCCGACAAGATACAACATCTCTAAAACGAAATCCAAGTAAAATGGATACTTCTGAATGTTTGAAATTGCTAGTATCAATGAATACTTTTTCAAAATATTTTAATATTTTTAACCATGAAATAAAATTGTTTAGTTGTTTAGTTAAATCAATATTAAAATTATATCATACAAGTACTACCCGTGCGGTTAAAGAATGGGATTGAAAATGGCGCGCCTTTATTCACTTCTCGTTCGCATCCTGTCGCTATTCACACCCGCCAGTATAAAGACTGCAAAAAAATACGTTCCGATATGCGTTTTTTTGTACGTTGTATAAATCCAGTCCAACTTGTATTTGAAATGAAAATGAAAATGAAAAAATGTTTTATTATCAGAAAAAATTATACAATAGATAATATCTGTTGATTTCCCCACTAGGCAAGCCTGTATCGAGGAAACCTGAGACCAAAGTCCATTAAGCGTTATTTTATACACCTTTTCAGACAGATTGTATTAACATATACACAAAACAGTAATAACAGAACTGGTTGTTGCTTTAAATCTTTGAATATAAAAAGAAAGAAAACTATAACAACCAAGCCAAGTAATATAAAACTGAAATGTATTCACTGTGTGCATTTATAAATCAAAATAAAAATAAAAATAATAACAAATTTTTTATCCAAATAACGATGAATGTTATTATCTTCGATTCTTGTTGGTGAATGTTCGTTGTCCAACATCGTTTCAACAACTGAGAACAGTTGATGGATTTTTGTGTGCGACTTACCGTGAGGCGTGTGAACTACTACAGTTACTCGAGAACGATTCACTTTGGGATAATACGCTTAATGATTCTGTCATATCTTCATCGTCAGATCAAATTCGTACATTGTTTGCGATTATAATATCGAAATGTTTCCTCTCGAATCTGGAAGATTTGTGGATGAAATATAGGGATGACATGTCTGAGGATGTCTTACATCGTGTGCGTTGTCAAACTTTGAATCCTAAACTACAAATTACTGCAGAAATTTACAATGAGACATTGATTATGATAGAAAATATGTGTTTATTGATGGTAAATAAAGTATTGTCGTGTTTGGGCATGACAGCATCCAATCGTCCCATGCGCAATGCATTTAAACACGAGTTGCAAAGAGAACAACAATACGATACTGAAGTATTGGACGAAACAGTTCGTTCAAATATTCCGGAATTGAATGAAAAACAAAGAATTGTGTACGATACTTTGATGGAAGCTGTGAACAGTGGATCTGGTGAAATTTACTTCCTTGATGCTCCCGGGGTGACCGGAAAAACGTTCCTAATTTAATTGCTGTTGGCAGAAATCAGATCGCAAAGCGAAGTAGCTCTAGCGTTGGCTTCATCTGGAATAGCTGCAACTTTGTTAGAAGGTGAACGAACTGCACATTCTGCCTTGAAATTACCACTAAACATGCAAAAAACACAAAAACAGCGCAATGACGAAGATTTTACAGATATGCAAATTAATCGCTTGGGATGAATGTACAATAGCCCATAAGAGGTCACTGAAGGCACTGGACAGAACGTTAAAAGATCTTCATGACAACCAAAACATTTTTGGTGGAGCCATGATTCTGTTGTCAGGTGATTTTCGTCAGACTCTTCCAATTATTTCCCAATCAACTGTTGCTGACGAACTAAACGCATACTTAAAATAATCTAATTTGTGGCAGCATGTAAAGAGACTCCAATTAACAATTAACATGCGAGTGTTTTTGCAAAAAGATCAAACTGCAATTATGTTTTCGAAGCAGTTATTAGATATTGGAAATGGTAAAGTCGCAGTTGACACCTTGACCGGATTAATTACACTACCCACGGATTTTTGTCACTTCGTCGACTCAAAAGAGGAGCTTATTCAGCGTGTTTTTACGGGCATAGAACAACAGTTCAAAAACCATAACAGAGTGAACGAGCAATATTGACGGCCAAAAACAAAGATGTCGATAATCTCAATGCGACCATTCAGATTTTTCTTCCAGGAGAGTTATTTTTCTTACAAATCAGTTGACACAGTTACAAACCAGGATGACGTAGTCAACTATCCTACAGAGTTTTTAAATTCCCTACCTGGACTACCACCTCACAATTTACAATTAAAAGTAGGAACAGTTTTGATTATGCTGCGTAACATTAATCAAACTAGACTGTGCAATGGAACGAGACAGGCTGTGAAAAAGCTAATGAATAATGTAATCGAGGCCAAGATCATCAAAGGAAAATACAAAGGAGAGGATGTCTTGATCCCGCGTACACCGATTCATTAATTTTTAAATTAAAACGATAATTGCTAAACTATGACGAAGTAAATAACGCTATATTTAAATTAGTAAATTGGTTTAATGTTAATAATTTGCATTTAAATGACACTAAAACGAAATGTATGAAATTCATGACTCCAAATGTCTAATATTTAAAAAATAATGTAATTTAAAATGGAGAGGAACTGAGTCTTGTCAATACCACCATTTTTCTTGGGATAATACTAGACGCGAAGCTTCAATGGAGACTTAGTTCTGCAGCATTTATGCTGTAAAAAATTAAGAAATCTTACCAGTGTTGAAACAGCTATAGTTATTTACTTAAGCTATTGCAATAGCATAATGTCGTATGGTTTTATGGTTTTTTGCTATGGAGACACGCGACTTACACTGAAATTATATTTGTTTTACAGAAGAGGGCCATAAGAGCATAGGAAATAAATATATTAACTTTGGTCTCTCAATACATTTATGAAAATGTAATGTACGTACACAAAAATAAAAGTAGTTTTACAAAAATAAGTGATATTCATTCTGTAAATACTAGGAACAGACACAAGCTAGTAGTACCAGTTATTTGACTCCACCGAGTCAGTAATTCATTCACGGGGCGATGTACATGCTTTAACAACAAAATCAAAAACTTTATTAAACAAAGTTTGTATAAAAAGGGTTATTATAATATTAAGTAATTTATGGGTGATAATAACCCCTGGGAATGAGATTATCGCTACCAAGCTATTTCTAATTTGTTTTGTGTTGTTGTGTAACATACATGATTGTAAGCTGTTATTTTTTTTTAAATCTCGCTGATTTTCTTTCAGGTTCTTCCCAGGACAGAGGTTTTTTTTTTCGAACCAGTGGTAATTAAATAAAAGAGTGACTTTCAATAAATATTATATATAATCTATATTGAATAAAAAAGTTTCAGTTCTGTTTCTATTTCTAGAGCAAAATTATTATTTAGTTGTATTAAATTACAATCTACTTCTATAAAATTACAGTTTGTGTATACTCCAAGCCTCCTTCACTGTAGTGACAATGGGGAAACTATATAGCTTTGTATTCGTCAACCGATGGGGAAGAGGGGTTATCAGTGCAACTGTAAACGTGAACTGATGAACGTACATAGAGGGTGAAACGAACCCCCACATTATAGACTGATGCTCTTGTGAAATATGCAAAAAGTTGACGAACTAAGTAACTGAGAATCGTGCTTGTAGCGACGATTATGATGATGATGTTGAACCTCTGGGAGATGTTTATGTTCGGCAATGGACTCGTGATTTACTTATTTTATTTATAAGTCATATATGTTTTTGTTTTATGTTTTTAAACGTAACCTCATACTAGGACTTTCTTTTCATTTTTGGAGGCAGTTTACTTACATAAATTGCACATCAGACCGGGAGCAATTACTTGTAGGCCATATAAGTACTTGTTCCGTGCGGGATTTGAACCCGCGGCCCTTGCGACGTAACTAAGCTAAGCCACTGCGCCACGGAGCCATCAATATTTCTCAGCTTTTAAAAAAAATAGGGTAGAAACCATTCGCCATTTCGAAGAACTTTCCGTTTGGTGATTTATTGAAATAAATTTTTGGTTTATTAGAATTTTAATAAAAACTTTAATAGGTAGGTATTCATTATACAGTTAAGGATTAAATTAAATTGGTTTGGAGAAGATATCATTTTCGAGATAAGAGAAAAGAAAAAATCACTAAGGTGCGGAAGTACACACGTTCGGTCGTTCACGCAGACGTACACAATCCCAATATTTAACTATTATTAATTTTAAACCTGATTTTAACGCGAGTTTATGTTATTATTACGACTTTTAATTTATATTATTACTTTTAAATTCAGTTTTTTCTTAATATCTACCTATAATTTAAGTACACACACACACATATATATATAGTGTTATAACAAAACTATTACAAAATGGCGGTTGCCAATCCGCTTGCCAAGCGTGGCAAATATGGCAAAATCCCCCCATGAGGGAATCTCATTAATTGTTCATGGGCTCATGTATGCAGTGGCCTTTTATAGGCTGTAATGAATTTATGGATAAATGGATAACAAAATGTAGCTGAAATGTTTTGTACGAGGGGACATTTTAAAGTTCGCGGAATGGGGGTAAGGAGTGGAAATAAAAATCCAAATTTACCTGCTACCTAATAAATTTTCAGATCTTTCAATTAATTTATGTTTATTGAAAGATCCGAAATACCCTCAAAAAAATGATTGTCTTTATATAAAAAATACGCCGAAACTGCTTCCTTCACTTCTTCATCACTTAAAAACTTTTTCCCACGAAGTTCTTTTTTAAGTTTGGAAATAGATAATAATCACTGGGGGCCAGGTCAGGACTATAGGGTGGGTGTGGCAAAATTTCGAAGTCCACCTTCTGCAAGGCAGCCATCGCAACATGGCACTTGTGAACAGGCGCGTTGTTGTGCAGAAGAAGGATTCCTTTGTTCAATTTTCCCCTTCTTTTCTCCTTTATCACTTCCTTCAATTGTTCTAGGATTGAAGCGTAGTAATTTACGGTTATGGAGACACCTTTATCTTTATAATTTATCAATAGGATTCCTTCTGAGTCCCAAAAGACTGTCGTCATGATTTTCCCAGCCGATTGTGCCACCTTAAATTTCTTGGGTGGTGGTGTGCCTTTTTTTGTGCCACTGCATAGAGTCCTGTTTGTCATGGAGGTGATTTTCAAAATTCTTCATGTTGGTCATGAAGAATTTGCAAATGGTTGTATCTGATACTCCAACCATTTCTGCGAGTTGTTTTTTCTTTAGGCGGGCATTTTCTAATATTAATTTTTCGACTTTTTGAATAATTTCCGAAGTGGTCACCTCGATCGGCCTTCCTGGCCGTGGGTCGTTTTCAAGTGACTCTCTGCCTTATTTAAAAAGGGTATGTCACTTGTAAACCATAGTTTTACTTGGACAAGAGTCTCCGTAAACGGATGACATCTCTTCCAGTATAGTCTGAACTGATTTTCCTTTCTGACAGTTTGAAAAATTCTAACAGAATGAAAAATATAGTGATAACTGTCAAGACTCTTTTCTCAGACTTGTAAAAATTCATGCAATCATAAGATAGAGCCATTTAATGTCACATATTTTAATGTTGCAAACTAACTCATCAAATCCAATTTAAATAAAACCATCAATTTAACTTCATTTGACTCACGAAAATCAACAATATTCATTACGCATTTTAAGGTTAAAA
Source organism: Parnassius orleans (assembly GCA_029286625.1). Classification (NCBI taxonomy): domain Eukaryota; kingdom Metazoa; phylum Arthropoda; class Insecta; order Lepidoptera; family Papilionidae; genus Parnassius; species Parnassius orleans. The sequence goes on from JAGSMP010000415.1 coordinate 15,688, forward strand.
TACATTAATATATGTACAACTCAAAATGTCTTATGGTTATATTCTTTTAATAGTATAAGGGTGACAAACGAGCACACAGTACACCTGATGATAAGCCCATAGCCCCTAGACACCTACCTCTATCCTTGATTAAGAATCAAAATGCTGATGCGTTGTCATTCCTGAGGACTAAGATGGAATGCCTCGTTTCCAGTAAAAGGGGTCTCCAGTTCTCTACATTCTCCATACGATACACAGCAGCATTAAGCAGGTATTTCACGCTGGTATCCTACTTCCCGGGTCGAGCCGACCCATGCGTGCTACATAATATATCATATACCTGCAGCATGGCTCTACCACGAATATGTTAAAGGGTAAAAAGTAAAGTTAAAAAAGTAACGGCCTACATACATCGGCATACGCACACGCCTCGTCTCATATCTGAGAAGGTTTTAGGCAAGGGAAATCTAAGCCAAGATTTATCTTGCAGACTTACCTCCATTTTATTTCAATGGCTACAATACCGTTCAGTAAGTCTGTAAAAAATCTTGGCCTACACATTGACAGCATGCTAAATTGGAGAACTCAGGTTTCAGAAGTGAGTAGTAAAGTCATTGCCACGTTACGTTCTCTGTATCGTTTTAAAAAAATTCTCCCCACAAACTCTAAGATCATGCTTGTCCAGTCGCTCATATTACCCATAATTGATTGATACAGATGACTGTTACCTGGATCTGTCCCAGGATCTTTTGAACAAGCTGGAACGCCTTCTCAACAACTGTATAAGATTTATTTTCGGGGTTCGTAAGTATGACCATATTTTGCAACATAGATCTAAGCTTAATTGGCTTACAATCTGGCAGAGACGTAATTCCAGAATATTACTTGTTCTTTTTTCCATATTAAATGACCCATTTTTGCCTTCTTATCTTAAGAGTAAATTTCACTATCTCTCCTCATCTCATGATAGGGTTCTACGTTCTTCTTCTAACAATAAAATATGTATTCCTCTTCACTACGATTTCTATGCTAACTCCTTTATAGTTCAGGCTACACGCCTTTGAAGTTCCTTGCCCGATGACATCAGAAAAGCTCCCAATAAGTTTGCTTTTAAAAAGTTGGTGCGTAATCATCCATTAACCTGACTTGAAAAATTGGAATAACGTTTTCCCCCGCCGCCGATTTTCTTCGCGATTTCGAGTAGCTGCCTTCTTTTCCCTCCCCCAACATCAGTTCACCCCGTGACGTCAGAGCGGGATTATGTTCCTGAGTTTTAGTGCCAACCCGGTGTGGTACACCGGGGTCACCGAATATGTAAGTAAAATAGGCAGAGTTGAATTATTGATTAATCGTTTTTTTGTCTGGTGTATGTACATTTTTTTTACTTAAATTGTTGTTTTATTGCATTGTCCTATAATCAGTAAGTTTATTTCATGATTTTATCAATTTTATCGAAATATCACAAAATTATTCTATCTTGTTTACTTGTTAACTGCTTGATGACGACAGACCATCAATGTCTTCAGACAGTGAAACTGGTAGTGATATCGAACCGGCGAATCCTTCACCAGATGACATACAGAATTTAGACAACGAAGACAAGATAAGTGACCGAGAATCTTCTGGTAACAACAGCGCCTTTTATTTAGGAAAGGATAAAAGTACGAAATGAAGCAAAGAACCTCACCGCCAATCTATTTGTACTAGAAGTTTTAACATAGTAACTTAGTTACCAGGACCTAAACAAGCTATATCTAGTGAAAAGGACCCTTGGAATTTGGAGGCACTTTTTTGACGACACTATAATTGAGATTATTCTCGAGTATACCAACCAATACATTACTTCAGTGAAATAAAATTATTCTAGAGAAAGATAACATAGGCATAAGTAAACATACTCGTCAAAACTTCGAGCTTAGTGCTCCCAATAACTACCGGCATAGGTGTGACATGGACGTTATACATGATCTTTCTTTTGTCCATGTTCATCTTAAGACCTATTTGTTGGGAGGCACTATTGAGGTCATTGAGCATAGTGCTTAGGTCCTCCAGCGATTCTGCCATAAGGACTATATCGTCGGCAAATCGAAGGTTAGTGATTTACTCGCCGTTGATGTTAACACCGTATCCTCTCTAGTCCAGAAGCTTGAAAACGTCTTCCAATGCAGCGGTGAAAAGTTTCGGGGAAATAACGTCACCCTGTCTTACACCTCTCTGCAGTTGGATAGTTTTCGTACTCTGGTTCTGTACTCAGATAGCCATCGTAGCCCTACTGTACAAACACTTCAGCACTTCGATATACCGACAATCAACTTGGCACCGCTGAAGGGACTGCAGCACCGCCCAAATTTCAACGGAATCAAAGGCTTTCTCATAGTCCACTTACGCCAGACATAGTGACAAATTGTACTCCTCAGACTTCTGTACAATATGCCGAAGGGTATGTTCGTGGTCTATGGTGCTAAAGCCTCTTCGGAAACCAACTTGTTCGGGAGGCTGGAAGTCGTCGATTCGGTATGCGAGACGATTCGTAATGACTCTCGAAAACAGCACGTAGACGCCGTTCAAAAGGGATATTGGTCTGTAGTTCTTCAAGAGAGCGTTGTCGCTTTTCTTGAAGAACAAGACCACTGCACTTCTGCTCCACGCCTCCGGTGTAGTACCACCATGGAGGACGGAATTAAAGAGCTCCTGAAGGACTTTAATCACCGGTTTTCCACCCGCTTTCAGAAGCTCCGCTGTAATTCTATCCTCGCCTGGAGTCTTGCCGTTTTTAAGGTGCTGGAGAGCCATTCTAATCTCCCTCAGACTGACGTCCGGAATATCATCGAATTAGTGTCGGATAAGACTTGCTCTTGAATCGTTACTCACACTTTCTTGTGCCTGCAACGATGATATATACAGCTGCCCATAGAACCTCTCAATCTCACTCGAAATCTCAGGTGTCCCGGAATACGACGCTGCCACACTCGGTCATTAGCTTCGACAGTTGGCTCTGTCTGGCAGTCAGATCTCTAGCAAAGACTTTGGTGCCCTGGTTCCGCTTGATTGCTTCTTAAATACGAGCTGTATTGAAGTTGCGTAAGTCCCGCCGCATGCATTTGGAGATCTGTCTGTTCAGTTGCCTGTATGCTGTTAAATCTACTGAAGACTGCAGTTTAATTTCCCGTCTAACAGCCGTGAGATTAAGAGTGTGATCGGAGAGTTTTTGTGTTCTTCTACGGCAGGTCTTGCAAAACTTAGTTCTGACCGCATAGACAGTTTCCACAAGCTTGTCATTCATATCGTCCACTGCATTGCAATCTCCTAGGCACTGAAAACGGTTTTATAGCTGGAGCTGAAAGGTTTCGGGACTTTGGGTTATAGCACGAGGGGGACGGAGCGTTGACTTCATTAGACGTGACCTCTCCAACTTATCGTTTAGGTTCAGTGTGCTTCTCACCATTCGGTGATCGCTGCCGGTTTTCACCCTTGCGATCACTGAGACATCACTTAACAGTTGATCAGTTCGTCTGGTCGTCATAATGAAGTCAATCTCATTTTTTGTCAAACCGTCGGGGCTCCACCAGGTCCATTTCCTGTGGGGCCGCTTTTGGAAGAAAGAGTTCATCATAAAGAGTCCCTCTTTCTCCATGAATTAGGCCAGCTGCTGGCCCCTTGGGTTCCGTTGCCCTATTCCAAATTTCCCTTCCGGTAGCTCACCGTTCTCTCTTGTGCCTAGTTTTGCGTTGAAGTCTCCCATTAACACCGTATAGTGGGTTTTGGAGGAATGCATGGCTCTAGAGATATCCTCATATATTTCCTCCACCTTCTCATCGGGATTTGCCGAGGTTGGTGTGTAAACCTGTATGACCTTCAGCGAATACCGTTTGGTGATTCTGAGTATAAGGTACGCAACCCTCGTCGACACACTCTCAATCTTTACAACGTTGTTAACGAGAGACTTGTGGACGATAAATCCGACACCTCCTTGGGACAGTTGTTCGCCCTCCCTGTGATAGAATAAGTTGCCGGATTCGAGGATTACCATGTCCTCCCCCTCTCTTCGGACCTCAGATAATCCTATAATATTCCAGCGCAACTTGTCTATAATTTCTTCCAGCCCCAGGATTTTCTCTTCAGTCCTCAGGGTGCGTGCGTTATATGTTGCCAGGTCGAGTCGTCATAGGTGGCAACCGAACCTCCACCGGAGATTCTTAGCACCTCCTGCCCCGCCGTTACCATGGTCGCCACCGTAGCCAGGAATAGCGGGACCGCCGGGGACTGGGAGCCGTCTCTTCGTAACTTTGATCATGGGGGTATATTGCCATAGTTGCCACGCTTGGCGAGCGGGTTGGCAACCGCAGTTTTTTTATTGTTGTTTTGCTGTTATCAGAACGATGCTTCTGCCCATCTTCTGCCTCAGTTTCCCTCTGTCGCCTCTTACGACATCCACAGGGAGATATGGGGTAGTAGGTATTCTTAGCCGCCACTACACGAGGAATTTAATCATAGTACAAATTAAATAAGGTTAGTGTAGGATTTTTTTGAACAAGTAACGATAATTTAAGGTTTTATAACACCAAATCAAGGACTTTCAAACAAAGGGCATAGGTTTTCGACGGACATCGTCATCATCATTATCATTACAGCCCTTGTAGTATTCTACAATCACCCACAACTGAGTATGGGCCTCCATCTGATGAGGGATTAATTAGAGCATAATCCACCACGCTGCACTAGTGCGGGTTGATGTAGGTTTTAGGCCAGTGACTAACCCTTTGTTAATGACGTCTATATTATATACCTTTATCATACGAATATTTCAGACAAATCTGTCGCAAAGTGGATAGCTGATCTTATAAATAATGTGGCCTGTCGTTGAATATTTAAGATAGCTTAAATCAACTGTTTGTAAAAATATACTAAAATAGTTACTATCATACTAATACTATTACTGTAATAAGTAATTTCAAAATCAGTATAGGTAGGTAAAACACAATTTCAACTAAGAACAAAATTGCTATCAAGTTTTTAAAATATTCTAAACTTACAAAAATGTTTCACAATCAAAATAACATGAGTGAAAATATTTTGGTAAACTATCAATTATACAACACAATTAAGATCAAGTCCTAACAATTTAGAGCTTTAGTCACGAATTATTAGGTTTATATGGCATACTAGGTTGTCTATGCGACAGTTCGGTGAAGACTAATCGATATTTTGTTACCAACAGCCACTCAAAATCTACTTTACAGTGCGTATAAGCGACAAAACAAAATACATGCAACAGGGGTAAGCTCATTTTATACAAATTTCATATCATAAATAGTTATCTAAGTAACAAAATCACTAAAAAAAAACGGCAGGTAAAATATTACCAAACGACAAAAAATTTCCTGTTTAGGCAGAAAAAATACTACTATATTACGTCTTTATGTCCATTGCATTTAGGAAAAAAATTCGAAATGACAGTATGTACATAACTAAGTTGTTTTAAAAAGTCTTAAATGACAAGACAAAAAAAATTTAATCCTGTAAAATTTCTTAAGTAATGCTTATAACCTAGATACTGTAAGGAAAAAATACTTTATGTTTAACCGCATTAATTTGAGTCAAGGCAAGAATTACTAGGTGTATAAAGTTAAAATCGAATACCTACCAAGTGAAAATTATTCATAAATCAGTAAAATTTTAGTCGCTTGGTAGGCGAAAACTGTCAAAATATCATTTTTTTTTAAGTAACCAAGCTAAAATAAAACTCTTCCTAGCAGTACGAGAGTATGACATATTGACGCAGAATTTTTTGCTGGTTTAAATGATGTATATAGCGTCGATATGTATGTTGATATGTATATATGCAAAGTATGTTTGTATAAATAGGAGATATTTCTATTGTTTATATATTTTATATATTAGTAAAATATTTATTTTATATATTACGTAGTTAATTATCATTTTTATTAATTTATAAGTTTATCATTTTTTATAAGCCTGTTTTAAAAACAAAATTTGATCAGTTTTTAAACCTATAAGTTTATACATTGCTCTTACTATTTTAAAATATTGTCTCCTTGTACCTAGATTTACATACTTACTCCGCTCGAGTACAGTCTGGAAATGTTCGGATATTTTAAAAGATATTCATAATAATCTTAAAATAGCTATAGAAAAAATTCTAAATTTAACTTTAAATACAACAGCCTGGACTCAAGCTACTTTACCTATAAAATTTGGTGGTATTGGTGTGAGAAATCTTTCTAGCGTTGCATTGCCTGCTTTCCTTGCGTCCGTGCATAGTGTCAGTAATTTATGTAACATAATTTTAAATAATAATAAAGTAGACCTGTGCTTTGCTACGGAGGCAGGGCAGACATGGCAAACGCTCTGTCCCGGCGAAAATGTTCCACTGGAAGTTATCCAACAAAAACAGTGGGATATTCCGTTAGTACAGAGGGTTCAGAAAGATTTGTTTCATAATTTCCATAGTGACCAAGATAAAGCACGCCTTCCAGCTGTTTCGACTAAGGAATCTAGTCACTGGTTACACGCTTTACCATTAAGTGATCTCGGCACATTACTTGATGGGGAAAGCTTGCGCATCGCTGTTCCTACAGCCGACTAGGAGCAGCGATTTGACATTGGTCCCTTGGGAGAGAGGTTAAGCCTTAGTGTGGGATGCTACTTGCGTAAAAGTGTCATGGTGGCCTCTCATCTTAGGGGTACCTCGTTTAGAGCCGGGGTGGCATCGGAAGCAGCTGAACTGAGTAAGTGGCGCAAATATGAGTCTCTGAGAGATGACTACAAATTTGTGCCATTTGCTGTAGAGACTATCGGTCCGTGGAGTCCACGTGCGGTGAAGTTCTTAAAGGAACTCCATCCGCGGCTAATCGTTGCTGCTGGTGATAAGAGGGCTGGCTGTTTTCTCGCTCAAAGGCTAAGTATAGCCATTCAGCGGGGAAACGCAGCCAGCGTTCTTGGCACGATACCGCGTGGAGTAGGACTGTTTGATAATTAAATTACTAGTTTTAGTTTTTTTTTTTATTATAGTTTTTTATTTTGTTTTTCTATATTGCTACACCTACGTCAAATTCTCACCATTCCATGGGTTGATTGGTAGAGAATGCCTCAAGGCACTAAGTCCGCCCTTTATATTATTTTATATAAAGGAATGCAATAAAGAATAAATAAATAAAAAATAAGAATCAAAATGCAGATATGACTAAGATGGTATGCCTCGTATCCGGTAAAAAGGCACCGGTTCTCTACACTCAACATACGAAACACAGCAGCAATAAGCTGTTATTTTGCGCTGGTATTCTGTGAGAGTGTGATCCTTACCCGGTCGAGTTGACCCATTCGTGCTACAACCATAATATAACTGCAGCATGATTTTACCACTTACAAAACCTACCACGGCTTCTATAGATAATATAAGAAATCATTCTATTATGTTGTTGTTCTTCATATAATAATCTTCATTAATTTGCTGAAGCGAGTAAGCAATAATGTCGACAGCTAGCCGATTTTGAAGACGGCGATCATTTTTTTAATTCAACAGACGTAATTCTCATGCAAGCCCCGGGAGATTATTTTCGTTTTGTATAAAAATATGGAATATGTAATGCCAGCTTTACGGTGTTTCGTTTTAATTTTAACTCTTTCGTGTGTAATTTTTGGTTTTAAAATTTCTTCTTATGTTCGTTATTTGCTTTACAATTTTTTGTTATTTTAACAGTTTACTTGTTGATTATTTATTTTTTCTGCTCCAAGCCTAATTCAACTACTTCCTGCATGTCTTACCAGGTCGTCGCTCCATCTAGTGGGGGCCGCACTACACGCTTCGCTTCGCTTTCGCTTACCGGTACGAGGTTGCCAATTGAGTACCTTCCTGTGAAATTAGAAATTTAAAACGACAGTGCTGTGTGGCATATAAGGCATAATAATAAAGGCAAATCCTTATTTAATAAGAAATGCGAAATTCCACTGGAATTTTCACGGCCTATTGTTGAAGAAGAATCTTGGGATTCGTGTTTCAGTAGTTATATAAACCGTATTTCTAAACACTTTAATTAAACATAGTCGCCTACTGTGTCTATATGTGTACTCACTTAAAACTTTTAAATCACTTAATAGATTTTGATGCGGTTACCAGTTTCCTCCATCATTTCTTTATCACAAAATAATCTTTATTTCTTGAAGGTTAAAATGTGATTTGTTGTACCGACGCGACGATGCTTCTGTCTGCGTTTTCAAATTCAGAGTCAAATAAATTGATTGCTTTAGCTTTGGTGTAATGTTAGGTCAGAAATCATTATACTAATACAAACAATTGCATTGTGGAGTATTAATTCTACTACATCTTCTATTTAAGTTGGAGCTGGACTAATTAACTGAACACACTTTCTAGGTGGTAAGACTTCTTTTCTGCCTAAATCACCACCAGCTTGTTACTTATTGTTTTTTTTATTAATAATAAAGGTGACAAACAAGCACATAATTAGTCCACATAATGGTAAGTGGATGCTTTTGCCCATGGACACCTACATCTTATTCTCGAGTAGATGTGTTATCAGTTGTTACCCCTGAGGACTAAGAATGCTTTGTTAAATTTCTGTTAATTTTTTTATCAGTAAGGATGGCGTACGATCACACAGTTCACCCATTATATATATATATATATATATATATATATATATATATATATATATATATATATATATATAATGGGTACCTCAAGAATAGGTCAGCTGGACCTGGTGGGATCAATTCGTTTTTAAGTTAGTATTAGTCACTAAATATCTACACACAGCTCATAGCTGAAGACGTAGGATCACGCCCACGCCACCGCGTTCTGGTATAATTATGGCGTATGAGCACACATTCCACCCATTAAAGCTATATAGATGCATCAAGAATAGGTCAGCTCGACCTGGTAGGACCAATTGGTTTTTTAAGTTAGTATTAGTCACTTAATCTCGATACACAGCTCACAACTGAAGAAGTGGTACCACGCCCACGCCACGGCGTTCTGGAATAATTATGTACACAATCACAGAATAAATAACAGTACGTAACACATTCAACCCTAAGATAAATGAATAATTTCGATTCCGTTGGAGCGATATGTTTCACGTGTACTGGTATCACTACACTGACGTCTAGAGACAAATCTTTTTTTGACCGCCTCGTTGATCTAGCGGTATATCAACTACGCGCGTGACATCTTGTCCATGATCAGTAGTCCCGGGCTTGGCCAAAAATCAGTTATTGGATTTTCTATCAAGAAATTCTAGTAGCAGCCTAGAGTCAGGAACTTGGCGGTGTTTCACCCCCTTAAAGCCGTTGGTCCTGCGCTTAATCTCTCTCTGGCCGTGTTGGATTTTCGTCAAATTGGACTATGAGAGTAAGAGAATAGTGAGTGTACATGCCCGCACACTTGTGCTCTGTAAACCTATCCGGCGCAAATGGCTAGTCTCTGCTGAGATTGGCCGCCGTGACCGAAATTCGGTATGGAGGATATTAAAACTATAATATTTTAAAGCCATACGGTATTGTTCTTTATTGTTGATTCGTGGAGAGGCTGCTAGCCTAAATTCAGCCCGGAAACTTCCAAATCAAAAGCTTTAGCTCCTTAAGTATTGCGTCTCGGCTTAGTAAAATTCAGGATATTTTTGGGAAGAATTCTGGCTTTAAAGACGCAGAGTTATCATATACTAGAATATCCACTTACCATCAGGACTGAGTGCTTATTTGCCACCCTTACTTAATATAATAGTGTAGGGTAATATAATATGTCTCGGGTAGGTTTACTTTTTTCTTCTTCTCCCAGATTTACTTGTCAGGAAAACTGTCATCAGGAATTACGGTCACAAAATCACAAAATCAGGAAAAACTTTTCAAGATTTTTAAAAGGGAAAGATTAAGTAATTAAAAATATAGTATTAGCTGAGAGAGTCACATTGTTTTTGTAACTAAAAAAAATATAAAAGATGAGTAAATATTATATTTAGTAATTGGTATAAATTTTCGAAAATCAGGAAATATTCAGAATAATGCTTTGGCAGTAAACGCCATCACATCTGCCTAAATGTCCGTCTGGGTAGCTCTCGCATATTTCTACAGCTAGTAATTGCACTGCTGTGTTCCAGTCTGAAGGATATGGAGAGTCAGTATAATTACAGGCTATGCGGCATTCTAAGAGAAGATATAGACTATCTTCTAGTTATCTCTTAGGCATTATAAGAATAGTCACTAATTTTCAGGTAGACTGTAAATTCATTAGTCATTTCAGTTTAATTAAAAACCCGAAATTCGCCATTGTATCTTGGACACACGGCATTATATAAAAATATATATTTAAGTACCTATATACCTTTAATTTTGCAAATAATAGCGTAATTATTATTGATCTAAAATTTTACTTCTCAGAATTTATAATCCCGTCAGACTTTAAATGAATTTATATTATAACTAACTAGGTTTACAATAGCGTTATCTTTGGTATTATGATAGTATTATACGTCACAGTTCCAACGCATTATGTGGAAGCGCGACTGTTTCCCGCCAACTTGCAGGTGGCGCTCACAATAGCTTGCAAACAATAAACTACGTATTCATTGTGTCTCGATAACTGCGGTGTATACGGCAGTGATTCCTAGAAGTTCTTGTTATAAATGATATCTGGAGCACAACTCACAAAGAGCAACTATTATAACTGAAACGGGCTAGGGCATTCAGGAACAATTATGTACACAATCACAGAATAAATAACAGTACGTAACACATTCAACCCTAAGATAAATGAATAATTTCGATTCCGTTGGAGCGATATGTTTCACGTGTACTGGTATCACTACACTGACGTCTAGAGACAAATCTTTTTTTGACCGCCTCGTTGATCTAGCGGTATATCAACTACGCGCGTGACATCTTGTCCATGATCAGTAGTCCCGGGCTTGGCCAAAAATCAGTTATTGGAATCAGTTTATAAGAAATTCTAGTAGCAGCCTAGAGTCAGGAACTTGGCGGTGTTTCACCGCCGTAAAGCCGTTGGTCCTGCGCTTAATCTCTCTCTGGTCGTTTTGGATTTTCGTCAAATTGGACTATGAGAGTAAGAGAATAGTGAATGCACATGCCCGCACACTTGTGCTCTGTAAACCTGTCCGGCGCAAATGGCTAGTCTCTGCTGAGATTGGCCGCCGTGACCGAAATTCGGTATGGAGGACATTAAAACTATAATATTTTAAAGCCATATGGTATTGTTCTTTATTGTTGATTCGTGGGGAGGCTGCTAGCCTAAATTCAGCCCGGAAACTCCCAAATCAAAAGCTTTAGCTCCTTAAGTATTGCGTCTCGGCTTAGTAAAATTCAGGATATTTTTGGGAAGAATTCTGGCTTGAAAGACGCAGAGTTATCATAGACTAGAACATCCACTTACCATCAGGACTGTGTGCTTATTTGCCACCCTTACTTAATATAATAGTGTAGGGTAATATAATATGTCTCGGGTAGGGTTCCCAGATTTACTTGTCAGGAAAACTGTCATCAGGAATTACGGTCACAAAATCACAAAATCGGGAAAAAAATTTCAAGATTTTTAAAAGGGAGAGATTAATTAATTAAAAATATAGTATTCGCTGAGTGACTCACATTGTTTTTGTAACTAAAAAAATATAAAAGATGAGTAAATATTATATTTAGTAATTGGTATAAATTTTCGAAAATCAGGAAATATTCAGAATAATGGTTTGGCAGTAAACGCCATCACATCTGCCTAAATGTCCGTCTGGGTAGCTCTCGCATATTTCTGCGGCTAGTAATTGCACTGCTGTGTTCCAGTCTGAAGAATATGGAGAGTCAGTATAATTACAGGCTATGCGGCATTCTAAGAGAAGATATAGACTATCTTCTAGTCATCTCTAAGGCATTATAAGAATAGTCACTAATTTTCAGGTGGACTGTAAGTTCGTTTGTCACTTCAGTTTAATTAAAAACTCGAAATTCGCCATTGTATCTTGGACACACGGCATTATATAAAAATATATATTTAAGTACCTATATACCTTTAATTTTGCAAATAATAGCGTAATTATTATTGATCTAAAATTTTACTTCTCAGAATTTATAATCCCGTCAGATTTTAAATGAATTTATATTATAACTAACTAGGTTTACAATAGCGTTATCTTTGGTATTATGATAGTATTATACGTCACAGTTCCAACGCATTATGTGGAAGCGCGACTGTTTCCCGCCAACTTGCAGGTGGCGCTCACAATAGCTGGCAAACAATAAACTACGTCTTCATTGTGTCTCGATAACTGCGGTGTATACGGCAGTGATTCCTAGAAGTTCTTGTTATAAATGATATCTGGAGCACAACTCACAAAGAGCAACTATTATAACTGAAACGGGCTAGGGCATTCAGGCTCTCGACACACACCTCGTTGACCACCCGAACCCAACGTGGTGTGATAAAGAGTTTCTGGAAATAACGTATATGGCGAACTAATCCCAGTTTATTGAAGACACTTACTGCGGCCACTTGGCACTTTTTCCTGTCTGGCCACCCGTGCTCGACACGACTTTCCTGTCGGGCCACCCGTGCTCGACAACTTTTCCTGTCGGGCCACCGTGCTCGGCACTTCCTGTCAGGCGACCGTGCTCGGCACTTCTTCATTTCCTGTCCTGGATTGTGCTTAACATTCCTGTGGCACTCAAAGGCGCTTGGTGTTTTCTGTTACCAGGCGAGGGTGCGCACTGCTGCTGCTGCCAGCGCTCAAGAAGGGCGCTCACCGATGCTGCCAGGCAAGGGTGCTTGAGGAGGCACTCACTGCTGCTGCCTGGCGAGGGTGCTTGTGAAAGGCGCCTAACTGCATCGCGGACGGACGAGGACGCCTGGACGAGGCATCACCGGCGACTGGGCGGCGAGTCACCAGCATAACAACCCGACCCCTAACGGTGCCAATGTCGGGTTTGGGTTTAACACCGTTTCGAGGTGCTATCCCACCTTTCCCCACTCCATTCCTGCACGACTCCATCCTTGGGCGGTTCACCGCGCTAGGCCCCCGCCCAAGATTGATAAGATTAGGGGGGTTGTTAGGGTTGTGGGTGGTAGGGGGTTGTAGGGTTGTTAGGGACCTATAGGGACCGTAGGGACCGTAGGGACCGTAGGCCAACAATCACCTTCCTGCAAGATGAAGAAGGCACAAGACCAGAATGAGAGGGTCGAAGGGACCAGGACAAGGACAGGAATCTCAAGAAGGATGAAAGAAGCAGAATTATCTGGAGCGACCACAGCTACTGTTTTAAGTGGAGCAACCACGGCTACCACGTCGAGCGGAGCTACCATCGAGATATCCACAAATACATGGGACTCGGGAACGTCTGTGACAGTAACAAGCAACAGGACGTACACCAGTGGTATGCAAGCCAGCACCGTACAGAAATCCGTTATATCCAGGAGCGAAGCAACAGCCGAGAAAGTAGGTCAAGATGGAACCGAAGAAGCGGGAACAGTAATCGGGCAGACCAATGAAAATGGGTCACGCAAAGGTCGCGATCGGCGAGGCTGAGAGCCGAATTGGAGGCGTGGATTAAATTCGAACGCTCAGAGCTCAAACGAGCAGAAGCAGCTGCTGCTTTAGCCAAGTCACAATTGGAGTTGGCACGCCTCAACCGGGAAGAGGAAATGTACTCAAGTGAGGATGATGAAGAGCGAAATACTCAGGTGGAACCTTTCATAAGGAGTTGGGTACAACAGACAGAACAGAATGAGCGCGCCGATTAATTTAACGCAACCCGGCACTGCTAATAAGGAAGCGTCCAAGGGATCACGCCGCAAGGAGGCGGAGGTCGAGCGCAACCTAGGAAATGCACAAAAGGCACACGCGTGTGAAATGTCCAAATTGACCGACGCGATTGTGAGTGCAATAAAGATAGCGGGTAAAGATAAGACTTCCCCGCTTCATTTCCTCCAGGATTTACCGGTCTTTGATGGAGACCTGGGCGAATAGGTAATTTTCAAAACAGTGTTTGAAGACACAAGTAGTCATTTTCATTAGTGCAGAACGTGGCACGTCTTAGGAGGGCATTAAAAGGCATCGCCAAGGAAGCGGTTAAGTCGTTAAGCGGTTAAGTTGTTGTTTATTTTGTGAAATAATGAACGCTCTCGAAAGAAGATTCGGTAGGGTTGAGATGCTCATTCTAGCTGAGATCGAGAATGTAAAGCATATGCCAAGACTGGCAGAAGATTGCAGAAACATAGGCTCTTTTGCAAGTCGCATAACGAACATGGTTGCTTCAATACAAGCGTTGAACCAACCACAATATTTATACTCACCCGAGTTAGTGAGCCGTATAGTGGAGAAGCTCGGAACTATAATTAAATTTAAATGGTTCGAATATCGAGCTCAACATCCCATGGAGCCAGAGCTGCAGAAGATGGCAAAATTTTTGAATTCGTTGAGTGAACAATTTGGAACATCATTCAACGCTGAAAACGTGCCTGAAAAACGGAAGCGTCCTGAAATCGGGAAGCGAACCGTACACACCGCAAAGGGGTCTGTACGCAGCCGTATTAATAGTAAGCGTTATGAACGTCGAGATAATGAGAGGCACGACCGACAAGCGGTTATGACAACTCAGGATAAACCTGCAAGTCGGGTGACACGCAACTGTGTTATATGCAACAAGGAATACTCCATATTGAGCTGTTACAAATTTAAGAATATGAATAACCGTGAAAAATGAAAGGCGGTTAAGAAGGCCAATATATTTTTTCAATGTTTGACACCTTACCAAAGGAGGTCAAGGTGAAGGGCGAAAAGATGTGTTGTAGAAGGATTTCGAATGGCGCATCATCGAATGCTACATCGATATCCCAATAAAAGTACCTCGCCGCGAGGGGATGAGGGGGGTAAACAGGCCTAAATTGCGACCGTGAGCACAGTTAATGCACTGGCATGTGCATATTTAAAGGTTATACCAGTCAAGTTGTATGGACCTAGAGGAAAGGTTAAGACCACAGCTCTTCTGGACGTAGGCTCAACCATGACGCTCATAGAGGAGCGGATGGCTCAGAAGTTAGCGCCCCGCGGGCCCAAAGAAGAATTGTGTATTGAGGCTGTAGGGCTCAAAAATTAACGACAAACAATTAATTAACAACGCAAGCAAATTAACAACAGTGGTTCGTATCGCTAGAAAATTCAAATTAAAGGCAACCCACACATTTTACATCTCACAGCGAGACGTTAATAGACCTCGTCTGTACTGATGCTGAAGTCAAGGGCATACAAGTTGACCATGTGAATGATCTTGGAGCACATGCAATGATTCTGGCAACCCTTAAAATAATTAAACTCTTAAAATAATTAAACAAAAACACAGAAAAATTCCCTAATTTTAAACCCACTAAAAACTAAGTATATGCTTTTAGGATCAAAAAACCAAATTAAATTTTTAGAGAATCAAAACCCTAAAATCATGTTGTTAAACGTCCCTCTGGAGCGTGTACGTGAAACTCGTAACCTCGGTTTAGTTATGGATGGCAGACTGCGTTTTGAAAAATACGTACTCGAGCTTGTCCGCAACTGCTTTTATAGGTTAAAGGTGTTATACAGAATCCGCGAATACATTCAGTTGGACTTAAGAATTAGACTGTGTGAATCTCTCGTTCTTTCAAAATTAAACCACTGCATTACAGTGTATGGACCCTGTATTTTGGAAAAGTCACAACGTCTAATTCAACGTATACAAAATGCATGTGCACGATACTGCTTCTCAATACCAAAACGGTCGCATGTAACACCTTTTTTCAATGAAGCAGGTATTTTAAAAATGAAAGTGCAGCAGAAACTACACCTCGCTAATCTACTATTTGATGTTGTCAAAACTAAGTCACCCCTATATTTATATGATAAACTAATATGGAGAAATCGACAAAACATCATTAGGTCTTGTACGAATCCGCTTGCCAATCCCACTTACTGTTCTGCAACTTTCAGAGGTAGTTTTAAATAAATAGCTACGAGGTGCTGGAAAAACATTCCTCCACCTATTCATCAGTGTAATTCAAAGTACAATTTTAAATCCCACTATAAAAATCATTTATTACACTCACAAAAAGCTCAACCTTGAGCCTACAGCAGATGTTTCTTCCAGCATCGTTGAGCATTATATGTTTGTTTTTAGGGTGTATTTACTAAGCTTACTAGATCGTGCGTGTATCAGTGGTTATGGCTGAATCATCAGCGCTGCAGGTTACCCTGCAGCATTACGCTGAGTCATAACCTTTTTCACTGGCTCGATACACACCCCATCTCTTGTAATACCATACTTTTAACTGTTTATTTTTATTTTTGTGATGTGTACAGTTCCAGTGAATAAATGTCTTTCTTTCTTTATTTCTTCTTCTTTTTCACAAGCGACTTAGAGGACATAAGTGTACAATCAATTAAGTCACTTAATCTCAGTCGGTGAGCCGAGAATTATTGCGACGGTGTCCTCATTTGCCACCGATTGAAGACGAGTTAATTTATGAGAGATCCAGACCTACCATATTAATAGGTCAGGACAATTGGCATCCCATAGTTACTCGTGAATTACTTTCATGAGGTAAGAACCTACCTGTGGCATCGTTCACCAAACTTGGATGGCTTTTACATGGTCACATGACAGGTGGCATTAAACCAATCAAGATCGTCAACCACATTTCCACCAAGAAAGAGGAGAACATGGAGAGGTTAATTAAGGATTATTTTACTTTGGAGTCTTTGGGCGTATCTGCGCGTCATCCAATGAACGACCCGGAAGA
This sequence comes from Parnassius orleans, assembly GCA_029286625.1. Taxonomy (NCBI): domain Eukaryota; kingdom Metazoa; phylum Arthropoda; class Insecta; order Lepidoptera; family Papilionidae; genus Parnassius; species Parnassius orleans. The sequence continues at coordinate 32,465 of JAGSMP010000415.1, forward strand.
ACGAGCGTTAAATATTTTGAATAAAACCGTACGTCGTATATCTGACAACAGATACGAATGTATGGCGTACTGATGAAGAACGCATGCCATCGAATAGAGCACAGGCTGAAAGTCGCCTGATCAATATCGAAAAGAAACTCGATAAGAATAGCGAGTTGAAGAAAGAATATGAGAAGCAAGTCGAAAATCTCATCGTTAACGGTTACGCGCAGAAGGCGAACCATAGTTCAATTTCCCCACGCACGTGGTATCTTCCTCATTTCGCGGTGACGCATCCGCAGAAGAAGAAAATAAGACTTGTTTTCGATGCAGCCACAAGAACAGGCGGACGTCATCTTAATGATGCATTGTTGACCGGACCTGACTTGTTGAAGTCATTATTTTGTGTTCTGCTACGATTCAGAGAAAGAAGCGTGGCAGTGATGGCAGATATTAAAGAGATGTTCATGCAAGTGAAAATTCGCGAGGAAGAAAGGTACAGCCTCCGATTTCTGTGGCGGCACAATCGTGATGGGCTACCAGAAGAGTTTAGAATGACATCAATTATATTTGGAGTGGCGTCATTTCCATGTAGCGCTATTTATGTGAGGAATGAAAACGCGCAAGATATGCACAGCTCTATCCAGAAGCAGCTTTCACATCGGAAAGTAATTTCTATATGGATGACTATCTACAGGCATTTCCCGACGTGACGACGGTGAAAAGATAGTAAACGATATGTATGAATTACATAAACATGCTTCTTTGCAACTGAGGGGATGGGCTAGTAACCGACCCGAGGTTTTATGTAAAATGGAAAATAGATATAAGAGCGGCAGTGCTTCGCTAGGCGATAGGGAGCACACATAACGCACTTAAGGTTTGATTTGGAATATCAAACGAGATATGTTAAGTTTCTCCATAAATCTTCGTAACACATCTGAGGAGATGAAAGAAGGTTTACGACCGCCTACGAAGAGGGAGATAACGAGCGCAGTGATGTCAGTTTTTGATCCATTAGGACTCGCATCACCCATAACGGTACAAGAAAAGTCGCTGATTCAGCAGGCATGGAGATTAGGCATCTCTTAAGATGATCAAGTTTCACACGAATTAAACGTTTTATGGAGCACATGGATATCGGAAGTGAAGAAGTTAGGTCATTTAGAAGTACCTATACCCGTTGCTGAAGGCGTCAGTAGGGGGGAGTTGCACACTTTCACGGACGCTAGTGAAAAAGCATACGCCGCCGCAGTGTATTATGTCACCACGGACGGGCAAGGAGAGAGGCGAATCACGTTGATCGCCGCTAAGGCAAGAGTAGCGCCGTTGAATCTAATTTCCATTCCAAGGCTTGAATTACAAGCAGCTCTTATGGGCAGCCGATTAGCTGCATCAGTTAAAGAAGAGAGCGGATATGAGATATCCGAACGATTATTCTGGACGGACTCACGTAGAGTGTTGACGTGGATTAAGTCAGATCCTCGTGCTTTTAAACCGTTCGTTGCTCATCGACTGGCTGAGATCGAAGATCACACACAGTAGAATGGCGATGGGTACCAACGTCACAAAACGTGGCAAACGACGCCACTAGAAGCTTTCCTTCCACCTTCCATGAAAGTCATCGCTGGATTCATGGACCCGAATTCCTCAGGCTGAGTCCTGATTTATGGCCTATACAAGTGGACATAAAAGAAAGCTTATAAACGGGTGAAGAAAAATCACCGAAAAGCGTGAATACGCTAAGTAAAAGGGAGTCGTTAAGTTTACCCGACTACGGACGATTTAACAACTTCAGAAAATTCCTTGGGGCAACTGCACGCACTTTACAAGCGGTAGAAAAATTCAAGAGATTAGGAAAGTCGGTTAAAGGACCCGACAATCCGCCGGAAAAGTCGGTTATGTGTTCCGACGAAATTTTAGCAAAGTCGGTTAAAGGACCCGATAATGCTTCGGAGTGTTCGGAGTGGAAGTTCGTTCAAGACGAGTGTTTTCATTCGGAAATAAAATGCTTAAAAGCGGGCAGAAGCGTTGAAAGAAGTTCAGGCTGGAGTACATTATCTTTGGAAATAGGAGAAGATAACCTACTTCGTTTGAACGGACGTTTACATTTCAAGTCTAATTTGACAGAGGAAAGTAGGAAACCTGTCGTCTTAGATGATAAACACGAAATCGTTAAATTGATGATTAGAGAAGTTCATCATCATTTCGGACATGCCAATCACCAGATGAACGAGGTGAACCAAAAATTTTACGTCTTGAACTTACGTAATACAGTTCGTAGTGTGTCACACTCTGCAACTTGTGGCGCTCACAGCCGTAGTATTTTCATCCGATGAGGAAACAGCCTCACGTCGTAGCCGTTCGAGTGCGGTGCCATCAAATATTTTTGAGCGCAAGATATACCGAACTCGGTCTGCCAGGTTTTGCTCGGTGACGGTTATAGATGGCTCCAGCTCAACAAAAAGTCGATGCATCCTAGCCCGGTACGCAAAACCTCCAACTTCTCCCCCTTTCGCCCTAAAATACGCCCGCAATGCGTTGCTGTTCATTTTAATTGTCCATCGCATGCAGCGTACTCCACCATTGGCGGGTTCCGATTGCTGGGCCCGCAAAGACCCTGCCGACACCAAGCCAGCTGGTGGGGATGATGGATGCGAGGGGCTGCTGGATGGTCGTGCAGCTCCTCGTGATCGACTGGCGGTTCGCATTCTGTCGTGTCCAGCACCCGCTCCAGATGCACCCTGGCGACCTCCAGGCAGCGGGCCTTTGCGCGTATTCCTGAATTCCATCATCCTTATTATTATTATTGGGATATTTATAAAGTGTTCTCATTTGGTTGCGCTGAATAAATATATAAAAGAAATATAGTAAATAAATATACATAAATATATATGTATATATATTAAATATACTAACACAAATAATACATAAATAAATAAAAACCCAACCAAATGGAAGCCCTCAGCAGGGGAGACCAAACGGCCGAGGGTTAGGGGAAAGGGAAAGAAACCGGCGGACCGCCTTCTGCATTTGAGCACGGAGCGGTCCTTCACGGAGTCCCAGTCGCCTCAGATGACCCGAGAGGCTGACCGGGATTAGCCCATTCGCAGAAACGACCACAGGAATAATTTCGGTCGGCAGACCACCCCACATGTCGGTCACCTCGTGAGCCAGGTCCAGATACTTTATCAGCTTATCTGTTTCGGCTTTCACGAGGTTCTCGTCATAAGGAATGGTAATACTTATGACGAGAATAATAAGATATGAATAATGATATACGCGCGAGATCCGTTGAAGTGTAAACACGGTTATCAGTCAGCTGTTACTTTATTTTAATTCCTAATAAGTTTGAAAAGTTATTTCAAACGTTTTTGATGTCAATATATTTTGCTATTTAATTTTTGTGTTTAAGTAAGATACAGTGATATAATTAATATTATATACCTTGTGCAAAGTGTATTAAAAAGTGCATTAATTACGTGCATTTGTATGTACCGTGAATGTCAGCTGAGAGGTGTGTCACCTATCCTTTATCGTTGACCTGTATTTGCAAGATAGTCCATCTTGCCTGCTCCAGCATCTATTCAAAGGCCTGTCGCTAAGCAAGGGGGTCACATTTGGCTCGTCGGTTTATTTACCGAGTACCTGCTTATTGAATTCGTTTGCTTGGTATCTGCATAAACTATTTATACGAATAATACAAAAACATGAAATGCTTAGCATGTTCTCAAGTGATTCGTCGCGAAGAATTATTAGTTTGTATACGCTGTAAGGGCACGTATCATTATAAATGCCTAAACATTACTACGGCTCAGTTTATGAATAAAAATCATGATATTAAGCGTACATGGTGTTGTCCTTCGTGTGTGAATGTAACATTACGTCTTATTAAGGACGACACACCAGTTAGAAAACTATTTGAATCAACGCTTAACCAGACTGACATGTCATATGAGGATATTATTCAGGGTCAGGGGGACTTAAATGAGTCACTATCTAGTGAGCAACCTAATACGATCATCACCAGTAGTAAGTTACAATGCCAGTCAGACAAATGTATTAATATCTCCCTTGAACAACTTTCTTCCCTTCTTGATACGAAATTAAATCATATGCGTAGCGCAATTACTAAGGAGATTAAGCAAGAGTTTGATGCAGCAGTGGATAATCTCAAAAAAGAATTTACGGAAACTACAGATTTTTTATCTGCTCAACTAGTAGATGTAAAAAGTGACATATCGTCTTTCAAAAACAAAATATCTCTTTTAGAGAGTGAAAATGAAAAACTACAGGCTGAGTTGTGTCTTTTAAAAAACCAAAATTTACCTTCCACTTATCAGGATTTGCGAAATACTATAACTCAGTTACAAGTTAATTTTAATGAGCGTGATCAACAGGCTTTATTAAATGACTTAGAGATTTCTGGTATCCCGGAAAATAGCAATGAATCGGTTCCACACATCGTTGTTGCGGTAGCAGCCAAGTTGGGCACTCAGCTCGAAGAGAGTGACATAGTTAGCGCCAGTAGAGTAGGAAATAGTCAGCGCTTTTCTGATTTAAAGACACAAGCCCTGGGACGTCCCTCACGTTATCGTCATATTGTGGTACGCCTCTCTCGTCGAGTTATTCGAGAAGAATTGTTACGAAATGCTCGTGTTCGCCGTGGGCTACAACAGCAGATCTTGGCCTCCCATCACATGAACCTAGACCTTTTATCTCAATGAGAGGCTTACTAGTACTAATCATCAATTATTTGGAAAAGCACGTGATATTGGGAGAGGTCTTAATTGGAAATACATTTGGAAGCAGGAGGGACGTATATTTGCTAGACAGAGTGATAGTTCAAAAATACACCAATTGCGATCTATTGCTGATATTGAACGTATTTTTGGTGTTTCATCAGAAAATAGCTCGAAATAGCCAATTAAAAAAAGTTTTTACACGTTTTTATAAATATTTTAAAGTTTTACCTGTATATTTAAGTTATATAATTTTACTTTTATTTCTTTTGCACTCCGCCTGTATTATCTGCGTAAGTTTGTTAATAAATTTGTTTAGTTTTAGTGTAATTATCAATGTGTTAAATGAACCAATTTATAAAAACATAACCTCATTACTTCTACTTTTTAGTTATGTAATTTTTATTTTATTCCTTTGTCATTTTACCTGTTTTATTTGTATAGGCTTGTTAATAATTTTATTTAATTTTAGTGTAATTATAAATGTGCTAATAGAACTTATTTATAAAAATGTAACCTCATTTTATAGTTATATAATTTTTCTTTTATTCCTTTGGTATTCTACCTGTATTATTTGTATAGGTCTGTTAACAAATTTCTTTAATTTTAGTGTAAATATAGATGTGCTAAATGAATGTATTTATAAAAATGTAACCTCATTACCTCTATTTTTTAGTTATATAATTTTTCTTTTATTCCTTTGGCAGGTTGAAACCTGTATTATTTGTATAGGTTTGTTAATAATTTTGTTTAATTTTAGTGCAATTGTTAATGTGCTAATTGAACTCATTTATAAAAATGTAACTTCATTACTACTGCAACTGTTAATGTTAATGTGGTTTGTGTTTTTCTCATTGGCCAAGTCGCTTACTTTGCTTAACTGTATACATAATATAATCTTGTTTCTATCGTTGGAGGTGTGTGTCGTGTCATGTGTGTTAATCACAAGGTTTCTACTACTGTTCATTGAACAAATGATGGTCATATCTATACCAATTAGAATATTCTTCACTATATATTATTACTTTGACTTAATATACGTTATTAATGCATCACAAATATTTTACCAACATAATATTTATTTTACGAAATATAATTTTAAAATGCTATTAGCATTTCACTTACTACACGACACATATAAATATGTATATACATCTGAATATGTATTGCTGTACGTCGGCAATATTTATATGATAAATATGTGCTCGTGTGTAAATGGAACTGCATATTATGTGTGTATAGTGTACCGTAGTCTTTTAATTCCCAACATTTTTATTACGTGTTATTTTATAGGTTTAGTTCTGAGTTAAGTGTTTATCTGCGAATAATATTTACACGCATTCGGTGCTTTTGTGTGTCTTTATATATTCTAATTGTATCATATAAAGTTTTACTATTATTCTTAGTCGGTCGAGTGTATTCGTTTATAATAATCGGGCTGGAGGTCCACTTTAATTTACTGTTGTGGTTTCTTAAGAGTTTTAATTCAATTCAAAATATCTGAAAATTGGTCTTTTTAATGCCGGATCTCTTGGCAATAACCATGATGAGTTCCATGTTGCATTGGAGCGATTGTTACCGGATTTAATGGCAATAAATGAAACATGGCTTAGGACCGGAGAGTCCGGCCGTGCACCGTCTATACCTGGATATACCGTAAAACATATTCCCCGTCCATCTTCCATGCGAAGTCGTGGCGGCGGTGTCAGGTTTTATATTAGGAGTGGTATTCCAGTCCGTACTTGTTCGCACCCTTCTTCAATTGGTGACGTTGAACAAATGTGGCTTTCACTAGTCATCAACTCGACAAAAATTTTAATAGGCACAGCCTACAGACCCCAATGGGTAAATGTTGATACTTTCTTCGACGCTCTCACTGATTCATTAGCAACATTTTCGTGTTATGACAAAGTGGTGTTATTGGGTGATTTTAATATAAATGTTCTTAATGAAAACGATAATATGACCTTGAGACTTCAACAATTTCTGCATTATACTAGTCTTATAAACTATGTTAAAGAACCCACACATTTTACATCTCACAGCGAGACGTTAATAGACCTCGTCGACCTCGAATGATCTTGGAGCACATGCAATGATTCTGGCAACCCTTAAAATAATTAAACCCAAACCTCATTTAAAATTTATTAATTATAGACCTATAAAAGAAATCAATTTAATTCACTTTGATAATATGATTGCCTCAGTAGATTGGGAAAGTGTAATTAAAATGGATTGCGTTAATGAAAAGGTATCAACCTTTACTTATTTGTTACTAAATATATTTAACATCTATGCACCTGAAAAGTCCATAGCAGTATGTGATCGAAATTTACCGTGGTTAACTAGCAATGTTCGGTACATTATGAAACTTCGGAATAAAAGCCATGCAAAGTTTAAGAATACTAATTTGGATAGCGATAAAATTCAATACAAATCTTTGAAACATTTGTCGAACATTAGTATATACTGGGAGAAAAAAACATATTTTAACAATCAAATTAATAATAACTTAAACCATCCGAAATTATTGTGGAAGAACTTGAAACGGTCCGTCCTTCCCAACATTAAGCAATCGACAGCGCTTCCTGTGTTTTTCGACGACCCAAATATAATCAATAACCATTTTCTTAATGTTCCCGGGAATAATTTCTGATTTAACTCAATATGAGTTTCATCGATATGGGTGTAATGAATTTAAACTTTATAATGTAAGTGAGGAATATGTTGCAAAGATAATATTATCAATGAAATCAAATGCTCACGGTATTGATAAGTTGAGTAGGGATATGATCATCTTAACACTTCCGGCTACGTTAAAAATGATTACAGCAATCATAAATAAGTCAATTGAAACATCTACTTTTCCTTCTTCGCGGAAAATAGCTCTAGTACGCCTTTTACCAAAAACAATGATCCTAAGGATCTTAGAGACTTAAGACCAATAAGTATTAACTGCCCTTTCCTTCTAAAATTTTAAAAAAAAGTTATATATAATCAAGTCATCAAGTTTTGTGATGTTAACAATATTTTACCTGACTTACAATCGGGTTTTAGAAAAGGTAGAAGCACGTCTACTGCTTTACTTGATGTGGTTGACAATATTCTTACATCTCAAGACTCTGGTAGAGGTACGATCCTTACCCTGCTTGACTTTTCAAGAGCGTTTGATTCTATTAACATAGATTTGCTGCTGTCTAAGCTATCGTTTTATGGTTTTGTAACATCTTCCATAAAATGGTTTCAAAGTTACTTATGCGGCCGTTCACAACAAGTAATATTAAATCAACCAAATGGGTCTTCCCTTGTTTCTGAACAACGACCACTTAATAGAGGTGTTACGCAGGGTTCTATCTTATGACCGTTGTTATATATAATTTACAATACTGATATAACTAATTGCATGCATTTTTGCAAATACCACCTATATGCTGATGATCTACAGGTGTATCTTTCCTGCAATTCGCTTGAATTTCATTCTACAATTAGTAACATCATTGAGGACCTGAATCGAATTGCAATATGGTCACAGAAAAATTCCCTAATTTTAAACCCACTAAAAACTAAGTATATGCTTTTAGGATCAAAAAACCAAATTAAATTTTTAGAGAATCAAAACCCTAAAATCATGTTGTTAAACGTCCCTCTGGAGCGTGTAAGTGAAGCTCGTAACCTCGGTTTAGTTATGGATGGCAGACTGCGTTTTGAAAAATACGTACTCGAGCTTGTCCGTAACTGCTTTTATAGGTTAAAGGTGTTATACAGAATCCGCGAATACATTCAGTTGGACTTAAGAATTAGACTGTGTGAATCTCTCGTTCTTTCAAAATTAAACCACTGCATTACAGTGTATGGACCCTGTATTTTGGAAAAGTCACAACGTCTAATTCAACGTATACAAAATGCATGTGCACGATACTGCTTCTCAATACCAAAACGGTCGCATGTAACACCTTTTTCAATGAAGCAGTGTATTTAAAAATGAAAGCGCGACAGAAACTACACCTCGCTAATCTACTATTTGATGTTGTCAAAACTAAGTCACCCTATCTTTATATGATAAACTAATATGGAGAAATCGACAAAACATCATTAGGTCTTGTACGAACCGCTTGCCAATCCCACTTACTGTTCTGCAGCTTTCAGAGGTAGTTTTAATATATAGCTGAGGTGCTGGAACAACATTCCTCCACCTATTCGTGAGTGTAATTCAAAGTACAATTTTAAATCCCACTATAAAAATCATTTATTACACTCACAAAAAGCTCAACCTTGAGCCTACAGCAGATGTTTCTTCCAGCATCGTTGAGCATTATATGTTTGTTTTTAGGGTGTATTTACTAAGCTTATCGTTACGTTTATTTTTATATTTTTGAAAGCTTTTATTTTTATATAGAATATATGATATGAATATATTTATGTATAATATGTCTTGTATGTATGTGTATATCCCCAAATGTATATAGAGGTATATTTATGAGCAACGAAATATTTCGATTTATAAAATAATTATTGATATGTATTTCATAAACACATCCAGGCGGATCGTGCGTATATCTGTGGTTATGGCAGAATCATCAGCGCTGCAGGTTACCCTGCAGCATTACGCTGAGTCTTAACCTTTTCACTGGCTCGATACACATCCCATCTCTTGTAATACCATACTTTTAACTGTTTATTTTTATTTTTGTGATGTGTACAGTTCCAGTGAATAAATGTCTTTCTTTCTTTCTTTCTTTCTAATATCGACCAAAAATATCCTTGACTGTGCATCAGCACAATATCAGGCTTATTCGCAAGAATAGTCCTGTCTGTGATGATGGCCCGGTCCCAGTAGAGCCTGGCGCGGTCATTTTCGAGCACGGCTTCCGGCAAGTACTTATAATATGGAATTTTTCTATCCACGAGACCGTATTTCAGAGCGAGCTCCTGGTTTAGAATCCTGGCTACTAGGTTGTGTAATTACTAGGTTTTGTATTAGCAAATACTCAGAGTTAGAGAGCGCCGAACAACCGGAGATGACATGCCTAAGTGACTCGCCGGGATGGCGACAAGCTCGACAGATGTCGACGGCGCCATCCTTTAGGATGTATTTCCGATAATTGTTGGTCTTAATAACCTGATCCTGTATCGCACAGACAAAACCCTCGGTTTCGCCGAAGAGGTCACCAAAACGTAGCCAGTGGAGGGAGGCAACTGTGTCTACGAAAGGCTCATGTAGAGCCTTGTAGAACCTCTCATGGAGCTCCTTCTCCTTCCATACGGTCTCCCGGTCGGAAATGCTCTGTACTGGCGGGTCTTGCCATTGCTCGTTGGCTAAGGATAGAGGGGTAAGTCCTTTATCACATACAATTTATTATTATTATTGTAATAATAATAAAGTTTTCATGTAATCCTAATGAAGTACATAGACAACAGGCATATTTCTTCTAATCCTCTAATTCTCACAGGACCGACGTAGCAAGTATTATTATATTCCAAGTTATATCTTCTAAACTAGCATTGAAAGGCATTTACAAGCTATTGGATTATTGCTTTAGTTTAGTAGTAATGTAGTAATAGTGATGATAATACAATATCCGGTCAGTTTGTGATAGACTGTTATAGTTTAAGAAAAAAAACGAAAGCCCTTGACAAAATTTGATTGGAAAAATATTGTCGAAGAAGAAGAAAAAGATGAGCTATAATATCCCCTTACCGTCTCGTAGACTAGTAGGCTCATTTGAGGCAAACTTTAGGTATCTGGCAGTCTTTCATTATTTTATGAAAAAAATGAAAAACTGTCAGAAGTTAAAAAACTGTCAGTTTTAATTTTTCGTTTACTATATTTTTTAATATACCTACATACATAGCTTCATGCCTGTCATTGCCGAGGGAGTAGGCAGAGTCTGAAGGGCAGCCAGTGACTCGGATCAATTTAGCAAAAAAATTATATGGGTTTATAAAGAAAATTGCGCAAGAAGTGATAGATGGCTCTTCGTCTTTACAATCACAAATTCACTATTCCATTAGTCGCATTTTACATCAAACTAGTCATTTAACACACGTTGTTAATTTATCGTTTAGTAAGCTTTATTAATAAAAAAATATTATTTTTAGATCAATTATTATAAATTATTAATAATTATTATTTAAAATTAATTATTAATTAATTAATTATTATTTTTAATTCTTATTTTATTTTTTAATTATTATTTACGAAAGTATAAGGGTTATCACGATGAGAATTGGAAAGAATTATGACGGAGGTTTTTTAAAAACCAGCTACGAAATATAAGGCGATTCTAATATATTTTTATGATGATTTAAATTGAACGATGTCAAGGGAAGTGAAACTAATGTTCCTGTTACTGAGACAAATTTGCAGCGACCTGCCGGAGACAAATCGTACGTTTCTACATCGTTCTCGAATTAAGGCCTTAAGTGCGGTTGAAATGCCTAAATTCTTGGATATTTAAGAAAAAAAATCACAATAACTGTTCATTTAATCCGCAAAGAAAAAATACAGGGTGAAAGAATCGGGTATTTAATAAATGTTTTTAATTGAACAGAATTGTATTTTTGTCAACCCCTTATTAGAAAAAAAATCCCCAAAAAGTACCTATCTTTGTCATATTTTGCATAATTTATCCAAAACGGCACAAGCTCTTTAAATAGTTTTTACACTAAAAAAATGTCTTAAAATATTAATATTTTAATTTAGAGTTTTATTTTTATTCCCCGTTTTACTCGAGAAAATATCATTTTTCCCCGAAATTGAACATTTTCGTGCGAGCGTGCCTGCTCCGTCGCCCTGTAATCACCCGCGAGCTCAGTCGCAGTCCGTTTTCGGACATCGTCCGTAAATGGACTGCGACTGCGAGGGTGGACCGCGCATCGGTGTTGGAGCGACTTGGTTCAAATATATTTTAGTTTTTTAAGAGTTTATACTCAATTATAAATATTTTTATGAATAGAAATACTTAATTTAGTTAATAACTGTACATTGGTAACAGTAAATATTGTTTTCTAAATAAATTAATTTTTAAAGTGTCCAAAGAAGAAGAAATTTTCGCGGCGACTTTGATTAGTGAAATTGAAAAATGCAATTTTATAAAATTTAGATGTGGAACGACCAACATGCTCATTATTAGATCTCATTACTTAGATTTCGATAGTCTTTAATGCCTTTGTAATTTTATTGTTGCATGTTTTTATTAATTACGTGATACTGAATTTTATAATTGTGTAATATAATAAAACGCTATTTTTATGAGTATGGCTTTAATAGAACATTATTGGGGAGGGAAATCTAGATACAGATACTTATATTTAGGTACAATATTATAAAATTATATCAAACAATTTAAATAAAATAAAAGTGTTTTCTTTAAATGTTAGACAAACCATCATTTGAAAAATATAAAACTTTTAATTTGGAGAGAAGTTTCTCTGCGTGATAAAGTTAGAAATGAGGATATCCGCAATAGAAGTAGAGTAATTTGAATTTAATTTGAATTTAATTAAACAGTGTACATGCTGGCTTACAGTATGTCCAAAACGCCAGCATGCTAATTTACAAATTACAGTTTTAAATAATAAATAATAATACAAGATACATGTCAAAAAGGTCAAATAAATTAAAGAATACATGTCCAATAGATCAAATTAAATTTAAAAAAAAAGATGCCAAATAGATTACATGTCAAATAGATTACATGCAAATAGATTAACCAAAATGTCATTATCAAATTAACTATCTATGATTAAATTAATATATTACAATATGTCAAAATTGGATGTCAAAAATAGAAGGGCTTTGTTACATAGTTGCCCAAAGCTATCAGCAAATAAGTCAGTCTCATAATCATGTGCGAGCATATCTCCAATAAGCCGTATAGCGCGAGTAGTGGGCGCGTGAGCGCCGCACCTGGTGCGTGCCGGCGGCCGCCACAGAAGACGCGGCAGCCGCCGCGGTGCCACCGTCCCCTCCACATCACAGCCCAGCCGCTTCGGAGTCAATAACCCCACTCTACTTAATATCGTCGGGCTATCTATTCTATTATGGATGATTGCTAGGTAGTATATTATCAACTGCATAATCCGAATAAGGACGGATATAGATGGGGATAATAACCGTATTTCTGCTTATATAGCCATCGCGCGAATTTGCGCTGTATTCTCTCTATCATCAAAATATATTTCTTCTCATAGGGATTCCATACTATGGCACCGTATTCAAGCTTACTACGAACATATGCATTGTAAAGTACCAAAGCTACCCTAATCCGTCGAACTGTGAAGAAGTGCGAATAACAAAGCCAAGCATTTTACTGGCCTTTTTACAAACAGTAGTCACATGGTTATGAAAGTCAAGTTTAGCGTCTAATAATATTCCTAAGTCACAAATTTCCCTTACCCTTTCTAAGGGCGTGTCAGATAAATTATAATCTACATTTAGTGGACAGCGTTTACGCGTGAATGTTATTATTTTACATTTATTTTTATTAAATGGAAGACGATTTAATATACTCCAATCCATAACCGCATCGATGTCTTTTTGTAATGCCTCGCAGTCAGACGGGTCAATGTAATTGACATAGCCCAACGGATTATTAAAGTGAAATGCCAATAGGCTTGCCATGTAGCTTGGAAAACCGATAAAAAATAGGAACAAAGGTTCTTGAGTGGCAACCTCGTACCGGTAAGCGAAGTGCAGGGCAGCCTCCCACTATATGGAGGGAAGACATGGTAAGATATGCAGGAAGTTGATAGATGCAGGTGGCTTAGGACCATGCTTTGTGGCATTCCTTGGGAAGGAATGGCTTCATTATCATCATCATTACAGCCCTTCACAAGGCCTATATATATATATATTATATTCGTAGTATATATATATATATATACTACGAATACTCAATCTTTATTCCTCTTCACGTATTCTCATACGCTTTTCTCCCTCACACACACACACACACAAATAGGTCGCAAATAATACTTACCTACTACTATTAGGTAAGAGTGAATACTCTTTTGTTAAGTCAGTGCGCTTCACCATCTTAGGCTACATAACCACTTACCATCAGGTTTAATTTTAGTTAGCACTGGCTAAAAATAGAAAAAAAAAGAAATTTACCGTGTGAAAGTTTTTACGTAGATATTATTTTTCTAACCAACCATAAAAATGCATTACGTGTGATGGGAATATGTATATAAGAATAAAGGTTATCTCACACGGGACAGTAAAAATATAACATTATATTTTTCAATATGTAAGCATAAAACCTTTTAAAATCTCTGAATCCCGAGGTATATACATATTAAGAGGCTGAATATAGCTAAATTGATCTGCATGGGGATCGTTTTGTGATTTCACATCGTTATCGAAAAAATTGTACTAACAATTAAGCGTATTCCAGGTGGCGGTTTTCAAAACACGATTCCACAAAATTTACTTAATAGAATTATTGCAAAGTAGCTTCTGAAAATGCTTAAATTTTCAACTTTCTCAGATTTACATAAAATAATGTTGAGTATAATAAGTACAATTATGTGTTACGTGTTAATAAAGCTATTGGGCTATTTTGACTTTTAATAAAGTGATTTTACTTTAATTCAAATAATTTATTTTGCCATTCTATACAAGTGGCGATTTTCTGTCACTCTATTGAATTTGACAGTGCTCGCTGAAATTTAGCGTCTCTAAATGGATGTGAATCGCTCTAACTCGGCTGTTAAGGTATTGCAAAATAATCGAAAATATTTATTTTTACTTTGATACCGAAAACTATCTTGTTCTATTTTATTACTGTTAAATGTTGTAAAGCAGTTTTTTTTTATAGGATCGGGTGACAAACGAGCACACAGTCCACCTGATGGTAAGTGGTTGCTGTGACCCATAGACATCTACATCTATCTTCAATAAAGAATCAAAATGCAGATGCGTTGTCACCGTGAGGACTAAGATGGAATGCCTCTTTTCCAGTAAAAGAGTCTCCGGTTCTCTACACTCACCATACGAAACACAGCAGCGTTAAGCTGCTATTTTACGCTGGTATTCTGTGAGCGTGGTCCTTCCCCGGTCGAGCCGACCCATTCGTGCTACAACTATACCAGTGATATAGCTGCAGCAAGGCTCTACCACGTAAAAATTATTTTGTTATTCAATTGCTTACAGTTATTATCACAGTTTAGCCTACATTAGAAATTCTTGGTGGGATGCGGAGTAGAAATAGGTACCTTATATTTTTCAACAACTATAATATATATATTTGTTTTTTTTTTAACAGTGGAGCTTCAACATTATCTTAATAATGTTCAATTAATTTTAAAAAATTAACTACCAATAATTATTTGATTTTCAGTCGGTGTTTTACATTTGAAGATCGGTTATAAAGAGCCATTAACGGGACATTTTGCAAAAACGAAACTTATCCTACCTAATTTTTACGTTGTTTCATCAACGTCATTCTTAGTTTTGGGTAAAACAAACCTTGTCAATTTCAAAGAAACACGACTAAGTTCATATTTAAAAAAATGCACGTCATTACAAGATTTATATGTAAAAGGAAGGCTACCGATAAGACTTCTTAAAAAGTTCAAATTTTTATATTGTTTACTTAAATCCGAGACTGAAATAAATGTGAAAGATCTTTTATCTCCAATAATAATTTTCATAAAAAATAGCATAGACTTATAAAATTCATACACACGGTCAATCACACTGAAGATGATTAATTGTAGTATAAAATATTTAATAGACTATTTCCAGTATAATGACCCAAATATCATCATTAATGTATGACTGGCACACTTAAAAGTTTTCAGATCAGATCGCTAAATATTAACGAACATTTTATGATAAGGTCATGCTTTTTTATAAAAAGCAGCAAGAAATTTTAAATCATGGACCTCTTGGTTGGTTTAACTATTCACTTAATTAGCGACAAACAAGATGGACTGATCTCAAAGTTTACTTTCTTGTGTAAAAAGTACTATTTAGAATTTAATATAATAAGATAATTAAAGTTTCTATGTAAATAGGTGTAACATAGCAGGTATTATATTCATCGGCTTACGAATTATTTCAAATAAGAAATAGGTACCAAAGCCAGCATCATTCTTTACACGCTTTTATTAGCTTGATATGTATCTATGTAACGGAATTTTTGAATGTGATTTTCATCCCCTTCAAAACGTCACATTGATTTAAAACTTCGCACACTTATCAAGGACCGATGACAATGCAACAATTGAAATAGTTTGAACCATTATTTTTGCGAGGATCCTCAGGATTTGCGATTAATTCATAAAACAATCACATTCAATCTACTGTTAGCCGTGTAAAAGAACTTCGGTCCAAAGAAAAACACGCTTTTGTTGTTTGCCGCACTAAAAAATAGAAAATAAATAATGGTTTAATAAAACTAAATAAACACACTTTTGTAGATAACCGAACTAAAAAGTAGAAAATAATTTTCAATAAATTTAAAATAAGAAAATAGTGGTTAACAAAAAAAATCATTTTATTGTAAAAAAGCGTGGGGTGCTTGATGTCATGTGGTGTAAATATTTTTGTGGATATTTATAAAATTTGCATCATCATAAAAATATCTGAAAAAGCACTCCACGTGGTTATCTACAAACGCCTGTTTTTTATAGTTTTTTTAAACTATTATTTTGTGTATAGAACCCGGTAAAGTGTAGCTCAAGGCACTATGAATGAAGCAGCTGATAAAAATGATCTCATAACTTTTAACAAAAATTGTTATTGTAAATGGTATTATAGAAAAAATTATTCCGCCGTGTCAGGTGCAGGAGCTATTATTAGAAGGAGAAGAGGTAAAATTTTGTTTTAGATATTGTTTTGTGTGCAATTGTGCATAAAATAAAAAATAACTTCAGTCAAAGAGCACAACTGGCATTATACTCAGTTCCATCAAATGGTATGGAAAACAATGTTATTTTACCAGGTTTCAAAAAATCAATCAAAATTCAAAAATAATAAAATTAAAATATTTAGATCTATATGTCTATACATACATATATTGATTTATAGCCGCTTAGTAACTGACGGTTACTCAGTACCTATATAAAATCCTGCAGTCACGCCAAAATTAAGAAGAGAGAACCACTGTACAAAAAGTAATAATTTATTGCAAAATTTTTGTGATAAAATAAAAGAAAATTACAAATTTATCCATGATACCTAATACATTACAGAAAAAAATATAACAAATAAACTAATGAGTTTGTGTCAGTTTTTAAAAAGATTACAAGATATAACAAAAAGACACAAAAATATGTCAAAAAAGTTCAGGATCTGATTAACGATATAGAGCTGACACATAATTATGCTTTTGGAAACCACGCCAGTTGTAACAAAACTTCTCTAAAAAGTGGTACACAACAGAATTCAGAACAGACAAAATCTTTCTTTTCAAATTTCCGCCGAGTTTTAAGTAGAAGGCCAAATACGCCATGTGCCAATTTAATTAAATATATTTTATATAAAGTGATCTTGACTACGTTTCATCAATTCATAATTGATAAAATGAGAACAGCAATTTTACAATTGTGTTTACAAAAAACACTATCAGTTTAACTTTACAGCTTATTCATTATTTATATTATATATACCTATAAATGTATTTATTATTAATAAATCATTCCCATGATATTTTGTATTATTTTTATTTTGCCCTATCTGAAACGTTCTAAACTATATAGAAAATGTGGCGTATGAAATGACTGACAATCACTAGAACATTTTATCTAGGTACAAAGATGTTTTACGTTTTCGTGGCCTCCACATGATATTTTTGTCAGCATTAGGTACCCTTCTGTATCTGAAACAAATATGAATATTGCATATGTATACGAAAATTTTTAAATTCCGCTCAAAACAATAACTGCTCGGGGCAAACTGAGCAACAAGACCAAGGCGACCCCTGCCACGCTATCCGTGGATTTCTGCAACATCAGGGGACTTCACTCGAACCTAAACGCCGTCCACTACCATCTCGAGACGGCGAAGCCGGCCTTGCTCTTTCTGACCGAGACGCAGGTCTCCTCTCCGGCTGATACTTCGTATCTCTCCTACCCGGGGTATAAATTGGAACACTCCTTTGTGCCTCGGGCTAAAGTTTGCGTATACGTCAGAGAGGACATCTGTTCTCGACGCCTCGGCAGTCTTGAATGTTCGGACCTGTCCATCCTTTGGCTACGCGTAGATAGCGACAAACATCCGCGCGTCTACGGGTGCCTCTATAGGTCCCATAGCGGTAATGCCGAAACAGACCGACTCATCGACCACGTCCAAATGGCTACAGATTCCTTGCTACAACAGGTCCCATCCGCAGAGATCGTGATCCTTGGCGATTTTAACGCCCACCACGCCGAATGGCTCGGTTCACGTTTAACCGATCATGCGGGGAGATATGTCTATGACTTTGCCTTGGCATATGGTCTGACACAGCTGGTTACTTCGCCTACGCGGATTCCAGATGTGAAGGATCATACACCTTCCCTGTTGGACCTTCTGCTGACCTCTCATCCGGACGGATATCAGGTTTCCGTCGATGCCCTCTCGGATCTTCGGACCATTGTCTGATCCGGAGTGTGGTGCTACTCACGCTCCCCTCGCGGTTGCGTTCTGCAGGTTGCCGCCGTGTTTGGCATTACAGGTCGGCGGATTGGGACGGAATGCGGTATTTCTTTGCATCCTACCCATGGGGGCGGGTTTGCTTCTCGCCGGATGATCCCAGCGCTGTTGCTGACTCTGTCACTGATGTGGTGCTACAGGGAATGGAACTATTTATTCCATCATCTGTGGTACCCATCAGAGGCAGATCGCAGCCTTGGTTTGGTCGCTCCTGTAAGACTGCATTACGCAGTAAGCAGGAGTGCTATCAGGCCTGGGCTGAGGCTTCGGCGGCTCGGGATGTAAACACCAGCATTCTTAAAAGTATAACTTCGCCTCCAGGTCCTTCAAAAGTGTTATTGCCAAGGCAAAGTCAGAGCACATAGGCAGAATTGGCGAGAAGCTAGTTCGCCTTCCTTCGGGAACCCGTGCATTCTGGTCTCTCGCCAAGGCTGTCCAAGGGAACTTCTGTAAGCCATCACTACCATGTCTGCACAGGAAGGACGACTCACTGGCCCACGCCGCAAAAGAGAAAGCCGACCTTTTAGGCTCACTTTTTGCGACTCTTGATGACGGGCGGAACACACCGCCGACCATCCCGCGGTGTGAGTGCTCCATGCCGGATGTGCGGTTCTCACAGCGCTCGGTTTGCAAAGCACTCCTCTCCCTGGACATCCACAAGTCGAGTGGGCCTGACGGAATCCCCCCAATTGTGCTGAGGACGTGTGCTCCGGAGTTGGCACCGGTTCTAACGCGTCTTTTCAGTACTCCTACTCCCTAGGCGTAGTCCCGAAATCATGGAAGACAGCTTTTGTCCAACCGATCCTAAAAGGCGACCGCTCAGAGCCGTCCAACTACAGGCCTATCGCCATCACCCCTTGTTCTCCAAAATAATGGAGTCCGTTATAAACTGCCAGCTCATGCGGTACCTTGACGATCACCAGCTGATTAGTGACCGCCAATACGGTTTTCGTCGGGGTCGATCAGCTGGTGATCTTCTCGTCTACCTGACTCATAGATGGGCGGAGGCAGTAGAGTCAAGGGGAGGCATTGGCCGTTAGTTTGGACATTGCGAAGGCTTTCGATCGGGTTTGGCACAAAGCGCTTCTTTCAAGCTCCCTTCCTATCGGCTTCCCGAGAAATTGTGCAATTGGATCACCAGCTTTCTTGCAGATCGGAGCATTAATGTCGTTGTAGACGGTGCATGCTCCGACTACAAACCTATTAACGCTGGTGTTCCACAAGCTGCGTGCTATCACCAACGCTGTTTTTCTGCATATCAATGATATGTTGCAAACCGGTAGCATTCATTGCTATGCGGATGATAGCACTGGTGATACTCATACGCCGGCCGTGCGAATATTTCTCGGAAAACGTCGCCGAGTACCGGAACAAACTTGTGTCTGAAGTCGAGTCTTTGCTGAACAGAAGTCTCGGATTGGGGCGACTAAATCTAGTCCAGTTTAATCCTCAGAAGACACAAGTTTGCGCGTTTACCGCTAAAAGAACCCCTTTGTCGTATCTCCTCAGTTTCATGGCACTCCTTGTTGCCTCAGCCAGTATCGGAATCCTCGGCGTCGACATATCGGTGGCGTGCAGTTTCGCGGTCACATGGAAGAGAAGGCCAAATTGGCCTCTAAAAGCTTGGCGTGCTCAGCAGAGCGGGACAGTATTTCATGCCGGCACAACGCCTGCAACTTTACAAGCGCAGGTTCGGCCTCACATGGAATACTGTTCCCATCTCTGGCTGGGGCTCCCAGTGCCAGCTCCTTCCACTTGACCGCATCCAGCGCAGAGCGGCTCGAATCGTCGACGACCGAGTCCTTTCCGATCGGCTCGATTCATTGGCGCTGCGAAGAGATGTTGCATCTCTTTGCATTTTCTTCGCATTTACCACGGGAGTGCTCTGAGGAATTGTTCGGATTAATCCCAGCCGCCAAATTTCACGAACGCACATCGCGGCAGAACTCCAGATACCATTCACACCATCTGGATGATTGGCGGTCCACCACTGTGCGATTTAGAAGATGTTTTCTTCCTCGCACAACTTCTTGTGGAATAGTTTACCACCAGCGATTTTCCGGACCGATACGACTTAGGGACCTTCAAGAAAAGAGCCTACTCCTTTTAAAGGCCGGCAACGCATCTGCAATTCCTCTGGTTCCCCTGGTGTTGCAGTTGTTCATGGGCGGCGGTAGTCACTTACCATCAGGTGAGCCGCATGCTCGTTTGCCCCCTCTCCTATAAAAAAAAATACAAAAGTAAAGTAACAGGCTATGTAAGTCGCTATGCTAGGCACAGGCCTCCTCTTACTTCAGAGAGGGTTTTAGGGCAAGAAAATGTCCGCCGCGCTGCCCCAATGCGTGTTGGCGAACTTCACATGTCTTCGAATTTTTTTCTTATTCCTCAGACATATGCAGGTTTTCTCACGATGATTTCCTTCACCGCCGAGCACGTGCTAAATCAGCACTTAAAATTGCAATTAAAAATTTCATTGGTGCGGCCGCGGATCAAACCTGGGCGAAATTTACAGCGAGCGCTTAGACTTAGAGCTACTGATACGACACAAATAAGTACGATTCAACGAATATAATAAAAACTCTTACGTACTTAAAACTTACAAACTTGATAGCTCGTGATGCCTACCGGACGAAGTTGTTAACCACATCGTGCAATGTTATTGAAGATGCTTAACCGCGACATAACTCTCAGTGACGCGCAAGCATAATAGGCAGTATATCACTTATATACTTGTCACCTCTGCAGTCTATTAATCTTTGCACTTTTCTAAGTAATACAGAAAGTAGTCTCTAGACGGTGTTGACGTCGGCTAAAATCTATGCGGTCGCCGTTTCATCAAGGTCATTCAGGCTTCTTAAAGCCTTACTGATAATGAGTGTTGCCTAGTGTGTGATTTATGTTATGTCGTTTAGTTGTCAAGCTGTGAACATATTTATATCAATGTCAGGTCAGATTACTAACGTATAATTTTGTAAAAAGAAAAAGCATGATGTTCATTTATTAATTTATTACAGCCTATCAAAGGTCCACTGGAGAATATATGTCTCCCTATAAATTGTCTTATTCCGTTATTATTAGGACGTTGCTGCTGCTTATCCTTATTCTCTGTCGTCACTTGCGACACCCACGGGATGATATGGGGTATTGGATTTCTTACGCCGCCGCTACATGGCATACGATATCATAATGTAATCTTATTTTTTGAAGAAATTATTGGGGCGTTATTAAACGGAGCGTAGGAATTGTAAAGCCTAGTGTAGTCCTCTTATTCCCGACTTCGTTGCAATTTGAAGTTATACTTCTTTTGGCGCGTTTGAGAAAAATGATGAGAGTGAATTTATTTTTAATACCTGGGAGAGTTCACAAGATGCCTTAGGTATTTTTTGTGATCTTTTCAAGGCTTTCGATTGTGTTCATCATGAGATATTAATCAGGAAAATACAACATTACGGTGGCAAAAATAATGCGCTTAAACTTATTATTTCATATATAAATAACAGAACTCAAAAAGTTGTTATCTTCATATTTTTACGAGGTGTTTAAACTTCGTTTAACCATAAATACAGTATTAACGGCTAATTAAGTGTTCAACGACCGCGTACAAGCGCATGGTCACCGTTTTGTTGCAGTAAGAAATGAATGTGAAAATAAAATTATCGTATCGTATTAACTAACTCCTTAATTATATGTATTTATATGATGGGCCGTGCGCTATAAAAAGATAAAATACCTTCCATTTTTGTCACATTATACGATGAAATATTAATAATTTTCCGCAAAAATTCTTGTCTGGGGGTAAATCAATGTGTGACCATATTATTCCATAAAAGTCCTACTGGCCACTCCTTTTGTAGCGGGATTGGCCTTAATCGTCACGATTAGTAGGTTGGATAATCGATCTCAGTACAATAGGTCTCTACCCTTGGACCTACTTGGTTGAATATGCCGGTTTGGGTGTTTTAGGTACATCTGGTGTAAACGAGATGGTATACCGCCATCCATCGGGGGCCAAAAGATTTTTCTAGTAATTTCCATAGTTGCATCTTACGATACCCACAGGAATAAAAGGGGAGATAGATTACTCTTACGCAAACGGAAGATAAACTAATGACTAATTCCTATTTATCAAATCGTTCCTAGCCTAACATGGGTGTTCTTCCGTATTTTTTCTTCTAAAATCTAACCATATTTCTTCATTAAAGCCAGAAAATAGGCCACACCCAAGAAATGGCATAAAACACGATCCTGAGCCACTTCTTTAATATAAAAAACCTAAATTCATCAACTTTTTGCTCCTCTAACGAGATTGTCACCATCTAAGTGGATGGGCGTACACTTCGCTTACCGGTACGAGGCTGCCACTTAAGAAATTTTCTTCCCCATTGTCGATTCTTCGAGATATATGGCCGGCCCAATAACTCTTCGGCTTACTGATCCGTTAAAACCTAAGCATTCACTTTAAAATGTAAAAGATTATCTTGATCATTTGTTTTAAAATCAGATTAATAGTTTTGTTTTGAATTTTCATTAAATGTCTGTAAAAGAACACTGTTTGGATTTTCTTGGGATATAAAGTAAACATAACGAGCGGCGGCCATTAACGGCGTTGATTTAGCTCGGGTTTTACAAAAATGGATAATATCCTTTACATAAATATGCTATTTTCATACACTGACATATAAAATTTAAAAAAATATATCAAATCGAAATTGGAAAGCATAACGAGAATGTTCGCTATACGAATTGCAAAGGCACATAAAACTACTTTCTGTGTAGCATGTACGCTTTTATGTAAGATTCTCCCTTTAGATTTAAGGGTAAGGGAAACGGCTGAATTGCATAGAATCAAAAGAGGAAAGCCCCTGCATATTCTCCTAGATAGGCCCATCGAAAGCAAAGTCAGCGTGTTTAATTTACCTTCACCTCCGAAATGAAAGCCTCTGTCATTTAAGGACGTTTATAAAGAAGAGGACCTAAAAGTAATTGGAAAGTATATGCCACAATTGTTTACGGATGGTAGTAAGAAAGAGGGTAAGGTGGGTACTGCTGTTGTGTGTTATGAAAACGGTAGAGAAATTCAAACTTTAAGCTGAACAAACACTGCTTTGTGTTCCAGGCTCAATTGGCAGCAATACTTCGAGCTATTGATCTTACAATACGTAAAAAACAGTTAAAAAGAACGCAAAAACTCAATGACCCGAGGTCTGCTCTAGAATCTGTCTGTAATCTGTTTAATACTTATCCGATTGTAGTAGAAATAAATAAAAAAAATCTGAGATACACGAAAATGGGGGCAAATACAACTGTTCTGGATAAAGGCCCATTTTGAACTCCATGGCAATGAGCGAGCCGACGAATTGGCCAAAAGGCAGCCTTATTTACAAAAACTTCCTCTGTGCATTATAGGGTCCCGCTATCTTTTGTCAAATTACCCTCAGAAAGATAACAATAACAAAATGGCAACAGCGTTATACGAAGGAAGAAGCAGGAGCGGTAACTAAGCTATTATTTGATGACGTTCGCCGAGGCCATAAAATACTGATGAAAATAAAAACAACAAATTTAACGACACAAATATTTACAGGGCATGTTGGTTTCGGCGAATATCTTCCTAGATTTAAATTGAAAGACATAGCAGTATGCAAGTGTGATGGACGAGTATCCAATTTATTACCCACTTATTAGACAAATTTCAAATCTTTGAGTCCTGGAGATGGGAGATGGAACAAAAATTAGGAACAAAACTAAAATATGAATAATTGTAAACTATTTGTAAGTGACGATCACAAAAGAGATCTTTTTGTAAGATACGCTAAAAATATAGTTAAAAGAGTCAACGAATGGAATGGCGGGTGCATGAAATTAATCAATTAATAGGTAGAGAAACATAAAGAAAAAAAAACGTTAATAACGAAAATTGGCATAACACCTAAAAAGCAAAGAAATAAATAAATAAAAACAAAATGTATTCAGAGAAAAAACGAAAATACAAAGACGAAAAGATGCTGGAAAGTAAATAGCAGCAGTTTTACAAAGATCTAGAAAAAAAGTGTACCCAGGTAAACCTAGGTTTACTCACTCTTCTAAGTTTACCCGTAACATATATACTACAACTATATTACGTAAGTATTTAAATTTACAATTTTTTAAATCGGCTATAATTTGAAGTATTTTAAATATATACATGAGCACTCGTAGAATTTACCACACTGGAAGCATCCAAATATTTAGCAAAATTTGCATTTTTATTGCCTTAGTTCCAGTTTGCCATTTTAAATATCTTAACTGTAGCTGTAGTTATATATCTATGCACAGAGATTCTCTAAATATCTTTTGAATAAACGTTGTCTATTTATGATATAAATTTGTGTATATAAAACATTTTCATAAGTATAGCCTAAATTATGTAATTGGTGAAAATTTATAGATAATTGGTGAAAAATACGCTTTTATCTAATTCTTCACTTATTTCTTAGTACTCAGGAATATAATAGAAATAGATTTTTTTATATAAATTATTAATAATACTAATATTAAAAGTCACTCTTATGTTTAATATTTATATTTTACTCTTATATTTTATTATTTATAGCAGTGACCTATTAGTGACCTATTGTGAGATTCGCATACCAACATTACAGACGGTCATTGAATTATCCTGAGTTCATTATCTGAAACATTATCCTACAAAAAATATATTGATTTGACTACCTCGTTGTTCTAGTGGTCGTAAGCATGACTGATTATCATGAGGTCCCTGGTTTGAATCCCGTGTCGGGCCAAAATAATTTATTCGGTTTTTCTGTTAAGAAATTCTCAGTAACAGCAGTGCGGACACAGGAAGTTAGCGGTGTTTCAGCCCCGTGGAACCGCCTCGAAAAGCACTTAAAGCCGTTTGTTTTGCGCCTGAACTCTCTTCGATCGTGTCAGATTGCCGTCCCATCGGACTATGGAAGTGAGGAAAGAGAGTGCACCTGTGTTTGCAGGTACACTCTTTATTTACAAATCAATCACACCAAAACAAACATACAAACATAGGTACATCACCAAAACTTTGTCTGCCTAGCACTTTAAGTAACTTTACTTTCGTGAAAGTATAAGCCAAAAGTATTAAATTTGATAATTCTGGCTTTTACCTAATTCTTCGCCTATTTCTTATCAAAGGTTTTGTTGGTGATAAAAATACGGAACCGTTGAATACTAAACAAAAGTGACAGTAATGTTTTATATTTGCCATAAATAATATATAAGGCATAAGAAATATTGTAACGTACATTTGACAATATTTCCACAATCCCTGTTGTATTTTGAGAGTCATCTCCCGACATATTGTCAGGCACTACCCACTTGTACCTTTGACAATATGTAAAGAATTTCTCGTTCAAGTATCGAGACTTCACACAACGTTGCAAATAGCAAGTGTTGAAAATACACAATTTTAAGGATTGACTGTTGGTATGAAAACTTGAGATCAATATGTTCAAATTCAGAAGCTAAGGTGTTGAAATTGCATTCACTTCACATGACGTTACTATAAATATAAATATTATAGTTTATTATATCCTGGGACACATTTACATATAATATATATTTTAATTGAAAAATGGCCGGTTTCGCTTCTTAAGAGTATTTTCTTTTCTCTTTCCCAAATTTATATTTCCCTTGAAATAAGCAATGGAATTCCAAATAAAGACAACAAATGCAATCATAAACAATATTATATGTGCCATTTTAATGACATAACACCTGCGGGGGGATTTCATTATTTTCTTATAATATTAAACTATATCAATAAAGTGTATCTTCTTCTAATTTCAGTATATTATGTAAAGTTAAAATTTACATGATGAAAATTTAATTTAATTTTTGCGTTCTTAGACGCAAAGCATGTTGAAAACTTTGATCATTGGTTTAATTATCTCACGTATATGCTTACAAAAGAGAGATTATTAAAGTGCGTTACCGTTTTGCGTTTAATGCAAAACGGGAAAAGGGATACAATACTCATCATATAGATAAGGCTCTTAACTGATGAGAAATATAAATCAGTGAGAAAGAGTCTTTCTTGTTTTTATAACAATAGTTGTTAGTTTTTTTTATTAAGCCTGAGCCCTGATTATAAAGAACGTTGAGGCGTGGGGCAAAGCGACTTGTTTGATACACATTATTTTTTATTAAACCGAAGTAACAAACGAACCTACAGTCCACCTGATGGTAAGTTGCTACTGCAGCCCAAGGTCACCTGTGACCGACTTCAAACAAAGAAGGTTACAGATGCGTTGACACCTCTGAGTATAAAGTAAGAATACAATAGTATTTCTCGGCAAATATAGGGAAGATACAGATCTCAATTTAATTCTTAATAAAATAGTTGTCAAATGATTAGTCCTTTAACGTCCAAGATTTTTTGTAAGATATGTAAATAAATAAGCCGTGGTGGCAGCAGCTTCTAGAATAATTCCATATAGATATATATTTCATATAATTTTATGAAAGTGTAATAATATATTTAACCGACAATTTTGATGGTACTCAGGGGCTAAGCGCTCGTCGTAAATTTCACAGTACACGGGCAACAGCGCAGATGGAAGTTTTCAATTTTAAGTACTAATTAACGACGTCCTAAGTAATGAAAGGAAATATTGTGAGGTGACTTACATGGCTCATACATAAAATTATATCGCAGATATGTGAAGTCTGTTATTTTTTTCTTATAGAATACATCTACATCTATCGTCAATTACTAATCAAAATCATAGAAATAAAATAAATAATCAAATGCAGACGCGTTGCCACCCCTGAGAACTAAAATGGAATGACTCGTTTATTCCGTTTCTCTACACTTACCTTATGAAACTCAGTAGCAAGAAACTGCTACTTTACGCTAGTAGTATTAGTATGAGAGCGTGGTCCTTCCCCGGTCGAGCCGACACATTCGTGCTACAACAATAATATAGGTGCAGCGTGGTTCTACTACGTATAAAATGTTAGTTTCCATGTTTCATCTATTTTAGTTTTATCTTGTATTTACTATATTGTTATATAACTATTGACTGCATCTATGAGCATTTTATAACGTAATATGTGTGTAACGTAATAAGTGAATTAGGTAGCTTACATGCGCTTTGATATATTTTTTATATTACTACATTTTTGTATCATTGGATTGGATTCCAGAGTAATATTTTAATAAAGTTTAATGTTCTTAATTATATTGTCTTAAAGATTATCACTATGACTCCAGTCTATTAAAGTCCGTGGCTGAACGTAGGCCTAATATATTGTTTTCTATGGGTCACTATATTGTCCCGTGGATTTTGTAGAAGCGACAGAGAGAAACAACCTAGAAAGATCCAATAGTCCAAATTACTTAGAAATTTGAACATTCAGTCAGTATAATACGCTTAGGAAAATATAGGTAATTACATTTATTATTATAATCCATCCTTCTTTTAATTTCATTTTCCTGATGTAAACTTACAGCTTGAAACTGAACTTGTAGACTGTCCATATACACGGGTTTCTCCGAAAGTAGCCTATCATCAATATTAAATCGCTGAATTCACACCAGACACTAACTGTGTTAGACTTTAAAATACTTTAACTAGATAATCTTCGGCATGAATAGACGTGATTGAAGATAAAATTTTATTACACATTTAAATCTGTTGCTGTCCCTATGGACCGCCAGCTCTAATTTATTATTGACATGAACATCGGCGTTAACCCAATTTATAAAGGCAACCGAATTTACCTAAGCTGATTACCAACACTATCAGTTTATTATATTTATTACATAACGAGTTTGCATAGAAACTGATTGGTTGAATTTAAAAAAAAGCTCACTGTTATCACTTTAAATTGGATTGAAAAATATAATGTTAATGTTTTCTTTATTAACGTAAGATATTTTGTGTAAATATTCATTACATATTATTTATAGTTTCACAAAATATATTCTTCATTACTTTGCATGATAATTAGAACATGTAATAAACCCTTTTGTCATTCTTATTACCTCTTAAACAGTTTACTGCTGAAGAGTGGTCTCTTCCTTAAAGTCAAAGTAATTCATTAATGTTAGATCCAATAAAACACCGTAATACGTGTATTGTGCTAGGTAGCAAAACTAATGACAAATTGGTTGACTTAACTAACATTATTTCTTAACAAAGTTATGCAAGTACCCATCTTTATAACTATTTATGATAATCTATGATATAACATACCTTTCCCCCAAGTATGTACATACAATATTAATTATTAACAAATTCAACGACCAACTTCTAATACTTAATATCATCTAATAACTAAATATATATATTCCTATCATAACCAGTAAACTGAAGCTAAAAAATTATTACTAGGTCTCTCATATGGTGACTTAGAATGAACATTTATTTTATTCCTAATTTTTCCCCCAGAATAAGTTATTTCCGTATGTACTGTAGTATGTAACGTAGGTATACCAACTAATACCTAACATTTCCACCCATTTATCCTGACTAGGTATTTCAATAATTTCTTCTCTTCCATCATTATCGGTCTTATCTTTTCCTTAGTCATAGTCGGTCATTTCCGCTGCTAAGTCATTGTCCAATATTTCCCTATTATCTGCAATATCTTGCTTCTCGGACATCTCTTCATCCTCTCTCCGGGTTATCGCACTCATGTCAGATTGTCTTCTATTAGTTAATTGATCAATATGTTTATCTATTAAAAATACATGTTCTGTAGCAATCTCATAACTAGATGGTCCATTTCTATTTACTACAGTTCCTGATAACCATCTTGGTCCATTACCATAATTCCGATACATTAAATTTTGGCCCGTCTTTGATTCCCTGTTAATTTTTTGAGCGTTACTAATAATTTGTTATGTTCTCTTTCTTTGCTGGCGATTATCCGGATGTATTGTATCCAGCAAAGTACGTAGGCGCCTGTTCATTAAAAGTTCCGCCGGACTCTTTTTTAGTTGATGTACAAGGTGTAACACGCAAACCTAGTAAAATGTTAGGTAGTTTGATATCCCATGGAATATCATCCATCTTGCGTAGTTTATACTTAATGGCTTTGACCATCCTTTCAGTCAAACCATTGGTGGTTTCTGTCGATTCAAATGGACTTCCATTATCTGAG
The DNA here is from genome assembly GCA_029286625.1 of Parnassius orleans. Classification (NCBI taxonomy): domain Eukaryota; kingdom Metazoa; phylum Arthropoda; class Insecta; order Lepidoptera; family Papilionidae; genus Parnassius; species Parnassius orleans. Next base: position 61,967 of record JAGSMP010000415.1, read on the forward strand.
ACCAAAGTTTCACACAATCCATGTATTGCAAACATGTTCCTTAAATGTCGAATAACTGTTCCAGAAATCATATTGTTTACCATAAAAACCTCTCGCCATCTCAAGTAAGCATCGACGACAATCAGAAATGTCTTATTTTGAAAAGGTCCCGCAAAGTCTACATGTATTTGAATTCACGGTTTAGTTGGTGTAATCCATTCACAACTTGTTTTAGGGGGCATGTGCCTACTTTCTAAACATTTTGGGCATTCACCCACTAAACCTTCAATGTCATGATTCAATTATGGCCACCAAACGTAACTTCTGACCAATGCCTTCGTTTGCATGACACCAACGTGTGTCTTATGTAAGGCACCTAAACAAGGCTCACGCAGCGATGGTGGTACCACTACGCGACAACCAAATAAAATACATTCTTCATGCAATGAGAGTTCGGTACGATGTAACCAATAGGGACGCAGTTCACTGTCCGTGACTCTGTCTGGCCAACCGCTTAGTATGTAATGAATTACTCGCGATAAAGTTCGGTCTCTCTTCGTTGCCGATGCTATGAGATCAACATCCACTGGAAAATCATCAGGTGTCTGCGCCATAAGCAAAACATCACAAAGCTGTTGTTCTCGTTGATCTGGAACTCTCTGTGGCCATCGACTTAAACCATCAGCATTTACAATTTCTCTACCTGGCTTATAAACAATATTGTAGTGACGTGAATATTAACGCAATTCTAGTTAATCGAGGTGACAAGACCGCTGGCATTGGCTTTTTAGGGACAAAAATACCAAGCAAAGGCTTGTGGTCTGTAACTATCGTGAAAGACCTTCCCTTTAAGTAATTGTGAAATTTAACCACCCTAAAAATGATAGCAGTGGCTTCTTTATCCAATTGGTAGTAACGCCTCTCATGCACATGTAAGTTCCAAGAGCACATCGCAACAGGCCGCTCTGTTCCGTCCTCCATGACGTATGACAATACAGCACCGACGCCGTACTCAGAGCTATCACAGGTAAGAACCAATGGTTTATTAAGATCGTAATGAACAAGAGTCTACTCTGAAGAAAGTAAACGCTTGGCAGTATCGAAAGTACTTTTTTCCCGACAGTCCATTGCCACATTTGTTTCGTATCGAGTAATCTATGTAGAGGTTCAAGTATAGTTGCTTTGTGAGGTATGAACCTCTCGTAAAAGTTGTAGAGGCCCAAAAATGCTTGTAATTGCTGTATATTTTTAGGTTCCGGAGTTTTAACAATCGATTCAACGTTGCTCTGAGCTGGATGAATACCATCCACATCGATCACAAAACCTAAAAATTCCACGCTTCTTTTAGCAAATTTACATTTGTCTTTATAAAAACGCAAACCTGCTCTTTCAATGCGGTCCAGTACTATTTCAAGACGTTGAGTCATTTCAGTCAATGTGCGGCCGCTGATAATGATGTCATCAATCAGCACGCTACACCTATCACGCCGGCTAGCAGTGCTGTCATCAAGCGTTGAAATATTATCGGACACGCCTTCACGCCGAATGCCAATCTGTGTACGGCGTACAATCCTTTACATGTATTCAAAATTAAGCTTCGCTGAGGCATCTGTGACCACCACTTGCGTATATGCTCTGTCTAAATCAAATGTCGTGTAATAAGAGCCACCTGCAATAACGGCAAAAAATTCACTAGCCGTGGGCATTGGGCACGTATCCGACTCAGTAGCTTGATGTACATTTTTCTTTACTATAGAACTACTGTTGTCGCCCATTCTGAAAAGATAAGGGTCGATACCTCCTCCCACTAAACGATCGATTTCTTTTCAATCCTTTCTTTTAACGCGAAAGGCACTGGTCGAGCTTTTAAAAATTTAGGTACAGTATTAGGCTTAATTTGTATGTTCACAATATTCCCTCTATATGTACCAAGCCCTTCTCTGAAAACTGTATTATACTTATTAAGCACTTTATCAATACCTGTCATATCAATGTCAATAATATTAATAGTATTTAAAGTAATATCCAATGCTTTAAACCAGTTCCGACTTAATAGATTTGGGCCCGTGCCCTTAGCTATAACATCATTCAAATTACACTTAATGTCTTTAAATTGCACTTGTACTGTAGCCTGTCCCATTATTTGTACCGGAGAGTGGTTCCATGTACGTAACTTGTTGGGCATTATGTCTAGTATAGTTCTAGAGTGTAACTGCTACCATGTGTTTTCGTTCAAGATTGAGAAAGCAGACCCAGAGTCCACCTCCATGATCACTGGCACACCTTCTAATAGAAGTTTTATTCTATACGCCGGTACCCGTGAAGTCAAACTGTCCAAGTTATAAATGCCGTTAAGATGTGTATCTTACTCTTGTGTATAATTTACATTGCCCCTACGGCTTTTCTTTTTAGCTGAGATTTTTTTTTTTCAATATGTCCCTTTTTCTTGCAAAAATTACAAACAGCATTTATGAAACGACACACACCGCCATGACGATCGCCACATCGGTAACAGAATATAATATTAGTTTGCGATTTCACGACATTGACATCCATCGGTTCGCATGATGATGATGATACCGCTGCAGTAGTTGAAATTAACTCACTGGAGATGGAAAAGTCAGTGCTGGTCACACTTTGCATCATCCGGACATCCCTCACTGCACTTTCAGATATATGACAGCATGGCGTCCATCACATGCGAATACTGTAAATTGTCTTTTTTCAACAATTCCTACTGCAACTTCTTACCACTCATACCGCACACAAGTCTGTCACGAAGCATACGTTCTAAGTCCGTAAAATTGCACCCTGCACTTATTTTTCTAATATGTGCGATATATTCTGATACTGATTAATTTTCTTTTTGATCGCGTTTATAAAATTGAAAAGACACTGAAATCTTGTTTGGTTTCAGACTATAAGCTTCATAAGAATCCTTACAATTTCCGCGAATATCACATCACTAGATTTTTAGGCGTAATTAATGCCAAAACAGTCTCATATACATATGCACCACAAACTGTGTAAAAATTCGCCCTTTGATCCGCGTCTGAGACGATTCCATTCACCTCAAAACAGTACTTCAGTCGTTCTATGTAATTGTCCCAATTATCACTTTGTAAATTAAATTCGTGAAAATTCACTGATTTACGTTCCATTGTTTCACTTTTAGATCCAATAAAATGCCGTAATGTAGGTAAATACGTGTAATGTGCTAGGTAGCAAAACTAATGACAAATTGGTTGACTTAACCAACATTATTTCTTAACAATGTTATGCAAGTACCCACCTTTCTTACTATTTATGATATTCTATGATATAACAAAAGGTTGGTTTGTTTTACTTTGTCACCACCTATGACAGCCACGGCACGATATGGGGTAGTGGATATTCTTACATCGCCACTGTATGTTTGATTTCTTTTTTTAATTACAAAAACGTATCTTAACGTAAGGGGATAAAGTAATGCAATATACGTCAACCAGATGCGCTCGCAGTGAAGTCTGCTAATAAAACAACGAGGCTCTTTCGACCGATGCATAAACTTTCCAAATTCCACATATACTGCCCATGGAGGACAAGCACTAGCTGTGTTTTAAGTCTTTTAAGTTTTTCTGTACCCTAATATTAGCAAACTAACTAATTTGACATCAAATCAATTTAATCATTTAGGCGTGTTGCGAGTGTCGTAAGAAGTGACTATAGGATAAGTAAGAACCCACCCGGAACGGGATCCCGCCTTTTCGTGGCGGGAGAGCTTAGGAGCCGTGGCTTGGTCACGCGCAATAAGCAAAGAGGAACCCACACGGTTGGCCCGAGGTGAAGGGCCGGCCCGAGGTGGCCACCCCGAATGGGCTTGGCGAGCCCACTTCGGATGTGTGTTGATGGGCTGCGGCGAGAGGGGTATCCTCTCCCCCTACCGCTCCAGCCGAGGTGGAGTCGCGGAGGAAGAGGAGTGTTGGTATGGCGATGCGCTAGTCATCCTATTAAGTCGGTGCGAGTCCGACATAACCCGTCGGTCTCGCACCGACTTACTATAATAATGAATAATTCAGTTGGCAATTTTATTGGCAGTGTTGGTAGTTGGATTGGTGATGTTAGTACGAGATATCTCGACAACTTTGATGTTTTCCTTCGTTGCTGGTATGGGTCTGAGGATACGAGATTGTATACAACCGTTTAGCAGACCGCGACATCATTCTAACCTATCCTTTTTTTTTACATGGGGGTGAGAATCAATAAACTCTTTGAAGGTGGTTTAGACTGCCGCATCGGAGTTGAATTTTTTTCCTTGTAAGAAGTTGTCCAAATTCCGAAAAAAATGATACTCTGTTGGATCAAGGTCCGGGGAGTACGGTGGATGTCGCAAACATTCCAATTTTAGCTCATCTAACTTAGTGGTTGTTTGTTCTGCAGTGTGTGGTCTTGCGTTGTCGTGAAGCAGCAGTAGCCTAGAGCGATTGACCAATCTCGGTTGTTTAGCAGCTAGTTCTTCCTTCATGGTATGCAGTTGCTGACAAACTATATCTGCCGTAATCATTTGGCCAGATTTTAGAAAGCTGTAGTGAACGACACCGACGCTAGTCCACCAAACGCTCACAAGTAACTTTTTATGAGTCAATTTTCGTTTTGGGCAGGATTTGGCTGGGTCTCCAGGGTTCAGCCATTGCGACGAGCGCTTCCGATTATCGCACAGTATCCACTTTTCATCACAAGTAATGATTCGATTTAAAATCCCTTCATTATTGTGTCGGTTGAGCAAAGTAACACAGCAGTCGACGCGTGTTTGCAAGTTCGATTCACTCAATTTATGAGGTACCCATCGTTCAAGTTTTTTTACTTTCCCGATTTGCTTCAAGTGGATTAATATAGTTTTATCACTTACTCCGAAGCCTGCAGCTATCTCTGAAGTGCTTTATGATGGATCCGCTTCCACAATAGCCTTTAATTCTTCATTTTCCACTTTGGTCTCCGGCCGTCCACGGGGTTGGTTCTGAAGGTCGAAATTTTCAGAACGTAAACGTTGAAACCAAAAACGTACCGTGCTTTCTTTTGCGACACCAGCGCCGTACACATCCTTAATCCTTCGAGCTTTTTCTGCAGCACTGGTGCCACGGTAGAACTCGTACTCGTAAATATAGCGATATTTCATGTTTTTCATTGTGCGGTAATAAGCGACGCCAAAGGAAAAAGCAAATGAATGACTGTTTTCAAAACTCAAATGTACCAACTAAATGAATTTATAAATTTGAATTTAAAATTTTTAAGCAAAGAGGAGATATTTTAGATCAAAATTGTCAGTACGACAAAACGCTAATTTCATATGTAAGGACCTAATATTAGTTGAATATTAATTAAAAAAAAGAGATTTAACTTTTAGCTTAAAACATTTTACTTTAAACTTTTATTCTACACTTTAAAAGTACATAAATATCGTAAATAGAACATATATAGGACAGCAAATTTCATTTCGACATTTAATAAAAGCAAAGTCATCAACACAAGTTTTTCACAAACGTAATAACCATCACACTATTCGAAGATTGTATATGGGTGTTAACGGGGACTTTATCCCACTTCTGATCTCGGAAATTCAGCAGAAGATCCCAATTTTGATCTCAAAAATACACGAGGATAGTGTTAATTGTTAAAAATAATAAAAGTGTGAGAGCGGATGTTCAACTTGCTCTCTTGCTTACGCAATTAATCATTATCAGTAATAAGACAGCGCAACGCACTATACATTCAGTATAGAGAAATTACAGTTCGACCACACCGTAACACTTCCCCGCCACAATCACACACCAGTGTAAAGTGACGTACGTAATCACATGATGACACCAAACCAACCCTACCAATAAAATTGGCAACTGAATTATTCATTATTATAATAGCAATAGAGACGGGAAAGATTATAAAGTATTGTATAAATCACACTGCTCAAAAGTTATTTAGTTGGTTACAGCCTATATACAGGTTCCACTCCTGGGCACAGCCCTCCTCTTATTTCTAAGAGTGTCCACCGCGTTTGCAAGACAAGAAAGTGTCCACCGCGTTGCACCAATGCGTGTTGGTAGACTTCACATTTTTGAAAAAACCTTTTTTATTTTTTATTTCTCAGACATGCAGGATTCCTCACGATATTTTCCTTCACCGCCGGGCACGTGATAAACCAGCATTTAAAATTGCAGTTACAGTTTCATTGGTTCCGGCGGGGATCGAACCCGATTTGCTCGGGTACTGTGGAATTTACAGCGAGCGCCCCAGAGCCCAGAAGAGGAAGAAAATGAACTGTATCATAGGTAGAATCTATGAAAAATATTTTAAATCAATCAATTTATATCTCCGAAATTCAGCAGAAGATCCCAATTTTGATCTCGAAAATACATCAGGATAGCATTAATTGTAAAATATAATAAAAGTGTGAGAGCGGAGGTGCAACTTGCTCTTTTGCTTACGCAATTAATCATTATCAGTAATAATATAGCGTAACGTACTATATATTCAGTATAGAGAAATTACAGTTCGACCACACCGTAACACGTCCCCGCCACAATCACACACCAGTGTAACGTGAGGTACGTAATCACATGATAACACCAAAGTATACAAAACAACAGCAACACTACTTATCTTAGTGTAACACAGGGCAACCTCTCAGCAACACCATCCTCCTTGCCTGCACTAGAAGAACCACTACAACGGATAGAACCACGACACTATCTTAGCACCCGTAGAATGACTTCCGTCGTAGAATAACTCAAGCGGAATTTCTCGCGCACGGCGCCTACAGTGAACTTTATACTGCACCAACAAGTGGGGTTTCTCGGTATACCCTCAATTCCACCTCGCTACCGATATGACGCTCCACTCGAGTGACCAACCTCTCGGTCACTCGATTCAACCGGTATTTTATAGATGCTCTGACATATAGAATATATTTGTATTTTTATGTTATTATTTAAATAATACGAAAATTATTTTCGCACAGTATTATTATATATAATGGTAGTGAAAGTTGGGTGTGGCAAAAGAAGCATGAGAGTAGAATAAGTGCTGCAGAAATGCGGTCATTAGGAGTAATTTAGGACCGAATCTGATAGAGAAAAATGTGTTTTGCAAAATGATGTTGTGACCAGGATTAAGAAAAGAATGCTAAGATGGTTTGGTAATAAAGAAAAAATTTACGAGGAAAGAGTGACAAAGCAAAGAAAGACAGTTTCTTTTTGTATGGAGAATGGGCTCACCACAAATTTTAGCTACACTTAATGAAATGCATGTCGATTTATTTCTTATAATCTATAGATTACAATAGTAATATTCATTTTACGGAATCTAAACGGAGTACTGAGAAATTAGCAAATAAAATATGAATCTTACTATAACCTAAAAACAAACTAAAAGCGATTGTCTATTAGTTTTCACCGATATTATAAGTTAAAATAGTGCACTGTTCAATAATTAATGATATAAAACAAAGTTGTAGTTACATTCAGCATTTATAAGTACTTTAAGATCGATGGAAAATCCTTTTAAATAGTTCCAGCAAATATAGTGCCTGTCAGTGCACAAATGTGGTATGGATACTATATTTTACATGTATTGATTGATTGTGAGTATACATCCCAAATACCGTTTAAGTAATAAGATTAAAGCCAAGATGACTCAGTGATAATATGTACATTTTATAATATTACCTACACACGCTATATAGTAAGAAAGATGTATTGAACTGGTTGTGTAAGGATAAAAACACAAATTATAATGCATCTACATTTATTATAGTAAATCATAATTTCCAAAGTAGTATATTAATAGTAGAATAGATAGACAGACAGGCAAGGTGTCAAAACTTTGCTTGAAAATATATTAACTGATTAGTTATCATACCTCAAACACCATTAAAGCCAAAATGACTAGGTAATGTCATTTTTATCTGTTATTACACACTGATAAATAGTGAGGAAGAAAGATGTTTTAAACTGTTAAAAGGATAATAAAACACATGTATAATTTAATTGCATTTGTTTTTGTCAATCATCATTTCAAAAGATTTTTTCTAAAAAAATTGATGATAACATGTCCATTTATGATATTGGTAAGAATTAGAAGGACATTTTCAATGATAAGAGATATGATACAAGACTGTTGTCTTCAATATCCATACTCTTTTTTGTCTCTGCCTACAGGCAGCTCTGCAAGCTTTCAGCCTGCAAGGCATACAGATATGTTCTCAGCGATCGACCTGAAAAAAGTTAATGACTATTGTAAAGTGTGCCGATACTAAATATTATTTCTTATCAATATATAATTTTTTCTATATTTATTTCATTCTTAATAGCTTGTTGTGCTTTACATTTCAAATACTATAAAGCCAAAAAAAGTCCATTTATGATATTGTTAGGAATCAGAAGGACATTTTCAATAATAAGAGATATGAAATAAGACTCCTTCAATGTCAATAAACTATATTTCCATATTTTTGTCAGCATTTTGTTATCTCTGCCTGTATGTTAAATAAATAAGAATTTATTATAAAATATACACCATAAATTAGCTCCAGTTGATCAAATACAAAATACCCATGACATATATAATCTAGAAAATACATAATCACTCAACTGCGGAGCACAAAATGAGGATAATATTTTCTGTTGTTAAGTATACTCTGCAATCAAAGCAATTAGCAATCAAAGAATCTTCGAACGCAACGCCAAACTGTTTCTAGTCATACTTAACAAGTTGGATGCGGGAAGTAAAGACTGATTTACATCAACAATATTTGACTGTGTAAAAGTTGTCTGGCTTTATTTTCACTGGTTTCATGTAGGAGAAAAATATATAATTTTTTGATGACAAAATAATATTCCTTTTTGCAGAGTTAACAACACAGCAGTCTAAGCATAATAGGAGAATCTGATTTAGTCGCAGGATATGGTCCAAAAACATCAAGGATATAACCATTACATAATTAAAAGTGGCTTAACTAAGTCATAATTATGAAAACTGTATATTTTCTTCTGGTACAAGTATTTACTACTTTTTTTACATATAAATATATGTACCATATATACTATCTATCTACTAAGGCTGGCATGAATACAGGATCCATGTCTGGACTACCAAATAAGCAATTTGGTATTGTCAAGTTATATGGAACACTTTGCTGAATATATAAGGTATTTGTACCTTAATGCAGTTAAATTAATCGCTCTTCAAAGCCCACGCAGCTACATCAAATAGAAGCTTCCTTAAATCTCTCGACCCATAGATTCTAATTTTCATTCAACACACACAAAAACTTGTTTTATGTATTTATTCTATCTAATATATAATTTAGATTTTACTAATAACATAAAACTAATACATTGTCACTTTTAACATACTAATAAGGTTCTCAGACCTGTATCATTTGTTTTAGGTAATTCAACACATTATAGATTTTCTAAAATTATAGGTGGAAAATTAAACTCTTGTATTACATACATTATATATACAAGGGAAATACATAATTTGGAATAGTAATATTTGGCTAACCTGCATGATATTATTCATATTATGATACGAATACAATTTATATCCATGTATTCTATGTATCCATACACTTGTATATCGATGAGACGATATTTTATTGTCTTGTAATGTAAACAAACAGGTATAAACTTTTTAATTTTGCTACCAAAATAGTATAATAAATAACCATTAACTACAGACTTTATTCTTACTATAGTGATGCAAATCGAACTCTGTTTTCACTTGAGTGAATCGAGTGAATTTGTTTAATTCGGTTCTCCAGTGAAAATAAATATTACTCGAGTTACCGAGTCAACTCGGCGCACCGCACAGTGTAGATTCGGAGAACGCTAAATACATGTCAGTTCACTAATTCACTTGTAGTTTAATGCGCCGCGGGTGACATCACTGGTTACATCCAAATTCAAGATCGCATCTGGCATGTTGTAGTCAAATATAAACTTTGTTTGATTTATAATATCGTGATTGTGCTATCATTGTTGTTTATTTTTTGTTACTTCGTATAAGTAGTGCATAACATAAAAGGTGATTTAAATATACGTGTTTGTTTAAAGTATGAATAATAACAATGAAACAACAAAACAAAAATCGTCAGTGTGGCATTATTTAAAAAAATGGAAGCGATTTGTAAGATATGCGAAAAGCAGTTTATAGATTTGAAATACTACACGTCTGTAATAAATAAAAAAACATGGAAATACTACAAATAAATAAATAATAAATATTTGTATTTTATTTCATATTGTCACATACTACTTATTTAATAAAGGTACCGATTTAAAAATGCTTTAACTAAGGTAATCGCTATTCTCAACTCGAGTGATAAACTTCAATCGATGCAGAGACTGTAAATAGTTAATTCGCATAACTCAAAAACTCGAGTACAAATACAGTGACATGATATAACCCGAGTGACTCAAGTCACAAAATACTACTCGAGTGGCATCTTTATCTTACGGTCAATGCAGTGTCTGTCTACAATTTAGTGATGAATTCGACTTACTAATTCGAACAATTTATTGATATATTATGTAATATCAATAAGCTGATTAAGTATAATTCGTGATAGTTAAATTATTAATAACATTAACTTTACGCTACGTCATAAAGTTAGAGTGATAGTATTTTATGAAGATTGTCTATACGTAAACCAATAATATATAAGTTAATTAATAATAGTAAATACTTGTACCAGAAGAAAATATACAGTTTGCATAAGTATTGTGACTTAGTTAAGCCATTTTTAATTGTGTAATGTTTATATCCTTGATGTTTTTGGACCATATCCTGCGACGGAATCAGATTCTTCTATTATGCTTAGACTGCTGTGTTGTTAACTTTGCAGAAAGGAATATTACTTTGTCATCAAAAAAATTATATATTTTTCTCCTACATTAAACCAGTGAAAAAAAAGCCAGACAACTTTTACATAGTCAAATATTGTTGATGTAAATCAGACTTTACTTCCCGCATCCAACTTGTTAAGTATGACTAGAAACAGTTTGGCGTTGCGTTCGAAGATTCTTTGATTGCTAATTGCTATGATTGCAGAGTATACTTACCAACCGAAAATATTATCCTCATTTTGTGCTCCGCAGTTGAGTGATTATGTATTTTCTGATTATATATGTCATGGGTATTTTGTATTTGATCAACTGGAGCTAATTTATGGTGTATATTTTATAATAAATTCTTATTTATTTAACATACAGGCAGAGATAACAAAATGCTGACAAAAATATGGAAATATAGTTTATTGACATTGAAGGAGTCTTATGTCATATCTCTTATTATTGAAAATGTCCTTCTGATTCCTAACAATATCATAAATGGACTTTTTTGGCTTTATAGTATTTGAAATGTAAAGCACAACAAGCTATTTAGAATGAAATAAATATAGAAAAAATAATATATTGATAAGAATTAATATTTAGTATAGGCACACTTTACAATAGTCATTAACTTTTTTCAGGTCGATCGCTGAGAACATAATTGTATGCCTTGCAGGCTGAAAGCTTGCAGAGCTGCCTGTAGGCAGAGATAAAAAAGAGTATGGATATTGAAGACAACAGTCTTATATCATATCTCTTATCATTGAAAATGTCCTTCTAATTCTTACCAATATCATAAATGGACATGTTATCATCAATTTTTTTAGAAAAAATCTTTTGAAATGATGATTGACAATAACAAATGCAATTATATTATACATGTGTTTTATTATCCTTCCATAAACAGTTTAAAACATCTTACTTCTTCACTATTTATCAGTGTGTAATAACAGATAAAAATGACATTACCTAGTCATTTTGGCTTTAATGGTGTTTGAGGTATGATAACTAATCAGTTAATATATTTTCGAACAAAGTTTTGACACCGAGCCTGTCTGTCTATCTGTTCTACTATTAATAGACTACTTTGGAAATTATGAATTACTATAACAAATGTAGATGCATTATAATTTGTGTTTTTATCCTTACATAACCAGTTCAATACATCTTTCTTACTATATAGCGTGTGTAGGTAATATTATAAAATGTACATATTATCCCTGAGTCATCTTGGCTTTAATCTTATTACTTAAACGGTATTTGGGATGTATACTCACAATCAATCAATACATGTAAAACATAGTATCCATACCACATTTGTGCACAAACAGTCACTATATTTGCCGGAACTATTAAAAGTATTTTCCATCGATCTTAAAGTACTTATGGAATATAATTCCTTTCCTAAAGAATAAATGGATAATTTTCAGATGGCGTTGGTAACATGTACTACAATTGGAGAGTTGTACGATGATACCTCGGAACATGATGACAATGAAGTATTATAAAGATTTAAAGAGTTAGTGAAGAATAATTTCCCAGAAGGTTGGCGTGAATGGAAGGTTACAAGGTTATCCAAAGAATATACAGTTGGTGCAAATCCGGACCCACAATTTTTGAATATGTTAAGGTATGCTCTCCCTACGATTGTAATAGCAACGGCCTTTAACCCAGAAGCTGGTTTTTTTACCAGAAAGACTGTATCGCGATTATAAAGCAAAAATGCTGAATTGGGCTTTTTGTAGAGTGCTAATCATGTCACCTTCAGCATTAGCCAACTTAATTAGTGGCTCTACAACTCAAACAATGATTTTAATGCAGCAATACAAAATAGTATTCATTCTCTATTGATTTCGAGACAAGAAGCCTCAAATCAACTAAAAAAATTAGCTGCATCGCTATCTAGTGATGGAGAAAATAATGATTTTAGAAAAAGAAGAAGGGCTTATCAAGAATATTCTTTTTCAGATAATTCACATACTGAGATATATGAATCATCCTTACCTAAGAAGAAGTCAAGAGTTGATATTCCAGAGGATAAAGTAATGTCAATTTTTGAGTCTCTGTCATCACAAATAAATCAACTAAGAGCTGTATCTATCGATCACTGCCAACAAGATCCTGAGGCAGAAGATCATGAAAATTATGAAGACTGCGATTCTGATGTTACCTCAAACTCAGATATAGCTACTGAACCCACTTGGCATGCCCCGGCCATAGGGGCAGTACAAAAATCGCCAATGGACAAATATTCATGCGATTTTACACCTGTTGTTGAAGAAGTTCAACCGTCTATTCCGAGAGCTGATTCTCAGATAGAAGAGCAAGTGTATTCATGTCAAAAAATTAACTCAAATTCTTGGAATAAGATTAAATATAAAGATGTACAGAAACGCCTTCATGCCGCTCCAGTTTTTAGTGCTTTAAAAGTAAATCCTCAACTGACTTCTCATAGTCAAAATATATTGGCCAGAACAGATACTGCCTTAGGCACTATTACTCATGCCATCTTAAAAGAAAGGGCACAGATTAATCGGATTCTTTACACAGACATCTGATGATTTATTACATTATACATGTGCACATAAATCAGAAGTGTTCGAAAATCGTCGAACAATTTTAGAATTATATCGGAATTTTTAGCGAGTGAATTAAATGAAATCCCACCTTCACGCACACATTTATTCAACGAGCAAAATTTGTCTGAATTAATCAAAGAAGAAGGAGGTTCCTTTCGAGTATTTAATACAAGGTTCAAGAAGCCATTTCAGGAAAACCAACAACAATACAATAAAGCAAAGTTTCGACATCGGTCCTCGACAAATACATCAAGCACCCAACGGAACTCAAACAAAACTTCAAATAAATTTATCAAAACTCTGTCTAAACAGTCAAAGTCATCTGAAAAGCGAATCCAAAATTCTTTTAAAAGACGAAAATTTTGTGGTCAGCGGGATTGACTCGCACTTTTACGGAGGTCGACTGAAGGACTTTCTACATCAATGGAAGAAACTAAATCCACCTCCTCATATTCTACGGATCTTAGAAGGGTACATTATCCCTTTCGTTATGCAACCTCCGATCATATCGTTTTCAAAGCGCAACATAAGAAGATTTTCAGTAAACGAGTCCCCACCACTGCAACAGGAAATACAAAATAGGATAAGATTGGGTGTAATAGAAAAACAACAGTGACGACCGGATTACTATCACAAATATTTCTTGTAAAAAAATCAGACAACAACATGCGACCTGTTTTCAACCTCAAACAATTAAACGTATTTTTGAAACCCAAAAAGTTCAGTTTGATAAATCAAAAAGATGTCCCGAATTTTCTGATAATATCTAAAAATAGACCTTTCAAAGGCATATTGGCATGTACCGATCAAAAGGCAACATCGTCGATTCCTAGCTTTTGTTTCCCAAAAACAGATATATCAATGGACGTGTCTACCGTTTGGACTGGTAAGCGCTCCTTTAGCTTTTGCCATGATAACGAACTGGATAGCAAGTCATTTATGAAAAACAGGCATCCGGGTAATGGACAACTTTCTAATAGCGAGTCAAGACCAAAACGCTCTCAGTTGTCAAATATAGTATGTGAAAATGGTACTACTCAACTTAGGTTGGGTAATAAACTTCCAAACATCAATTCTTTTTCCCACAAAAAAGTTAGAATTTCTGGGAATCTTGTGGGACATAAATCAGCAATAAATCGAAAGTCGCTTCCCAAAGAGAAAGTGAACAGAATCCTCCAGGATCTCGATCGAGTCATAAATTTCAAATTCTGGAATTGGGAAATAGGTACTTCACTGATAGGGAGATTGACGTTAGGTCGCCTAAACACAAGGTATCTACAAAGAGCAAGTCGACTTCTTCCCGAAGAAGCACCTCGAGTACGAATGTTGATACCTCGAAAAGCTTTAGAGGAGTGTATTTGGTGGAGAAAGAACGTCAGATAATCAGATGCAATATTTATAAAATACCCTACAACTCTGATAACGACAGATGCTTCAGATACGGGATGGGGTGCACAAATCGGAGATACATGCATTTCTGGGCCTTGGGGAAAATCCCAAAGGTATTGGCATGTCAATATGAAGGAGTTGTACACGATTTGGATAGTTCTCAACAGGTTCAGAGACGAATTAAAAGGTCAAACGGTTATGATTCAATCGGACAACAAAACTGTTGTGGTCCATATCAGAAAACAAGGAGGAACAAAATATTTTATATTAATAAAGGCAACAAAGAAGTTGTTGATAATGGCGAGAGAATTCAAAATTCTGATCCATCCGTTCTACATACACGGAAGATACAATTGTATTGCCGATCGCCTTTCCAGAAATCTACCAATGCCCGATTGGCATCTGTTGTCCAGTATAACAGAAATCATTTTCGAGAAATGGGGAATTCCGGAAATAGATTTGTTTGCGACAAAACAATCAGCAGTAGTATCCAATTATGCGTCACTAAACCCAAAAGACAGCAGAGCTGTGTTCCACAATGTGTTCAGTCAGACCTGGACATACCACCTGGCATGTGTCTTCTCTCCTCCAACTCTAATTCCAAGAGTTCTACAGCACCTGAACCATGCCACGGGAACGTACCTATTAGTAGCACCGAGATGGGCGTGTATAAGTGAGTGATGAGTGTATTGGCGTGGCGATCTCAGGAACAAAACAAAGGATCATCCATTCATAATAAAAAATCTTGGATCACCTGATAGACTTGATGACCAACAAGCCTCCTCCAGACATCAGAAACCTGTCTTTAGTGGTCTGGAAAATTGCGGGTGGGATCAACTTTTAAGAGATTGGAACGAAGAAGACCTGTCGTTGATACGATTTGCTTGGCGCGACTCTACAATGAAAACATATAAAACAGCCTGAAATTCTTGGCTCACATGGTGTAAAATGAATTCCATAAATCCAACAATCCCTACATCACAACAAGTTGCATTATATCTTAGTTTTTTTTTTTTTTTTTATAGGATAGGGTGACAAACGAGCACACAGTCCACCTGATGGTAAGTGGTTGCTGTGACCCATAGACATCTACATTTATCCTCAATAAAGAATCAAAATGCAGATGCGTCGTCACCCGTGAGGACTAAGATGGAATGCCTCTTTTCCAGTAAAATGGGTCTCCGGTTCTCTACACTCACCATACGAAACACAGCAGTGTCAAGCTGCCATTTTACGCTGGTATTCTGTGAGAGCGTGGTCCTTCCCCGGTCGAGCCGACCCATTCGTGCTACAACTATACTACTAATATAGCTGCAGCATGGCTCTACCACGTACAACATGGCTCTACCATGTTGTACGTGGTAGAGCCACGTACAACATGGTAGAGCCATGTTGTACGTGCATAAAAAGTATGCGTATATAACTATTTTAGTCCACAAGTCCGTAGTAGCTACCTTTTCAAATCCAGAATTAGGAGAAAGGATTAGTTCACATCCGTTTGTGAGATCTATTTTAAAAGCTGTGAGCCTTAAGGGCAGCTCAGCATTAAAACGTAAGTTCGAAGTTGGGAATGTAGAAACGTTATTATCGTGGATGAAGGAAAATCTTCCTGATAAGAATAGTATTTTTCAAACCTCGAGGTATACTGCATTACTTTTATTGCTTGCATCCGGGCGAAGGATTCATGACCTTACCTTACTTTCTACAGGAAATGAGTTCATGGAGATGGATTCAAATTATGTGATATTTTGGCCAAAATTCGGGTCAAAAACAGATAAGGTAAACTACATGCAATCAGGCTGGAAAATTCTTAAATCAGAGGATCGCTACTTTGATTTACACTTTTGGGTCACAACATTATTAAGTGTGACTAAAGAAAGAAGGAAAGCTGATCCTAACTTAGATAGTTTATTTATTTCCACTAGAGGATTAGTAAAAACAGCTTCAAGAACTGTTATAGCAGGATGGGTTAAAACAGCTTTCATCGAAGCTGGTATTTTGTCTAGTCCAGGAAGCAACAGGTCTGCAGTGGCTTCATTTAGATACGCTAATAACGTTTCTTTAGAGGAAATATTACGTAAAGGGAATTGGAAAGGCAATAATAATTTCTTTAAATACTATTGTAAGACTGTTTCAAAGGTACAAAGCACACGCCGAAATGTTGTTATTGATAATTATTTTAAGACTGTTTAACAAAACTGAATATAATATGTATTGTCATTATAAGCCTTTATATTATATGCTTGGGATTATCTATGACATTATAAGAAGTTTTCTTTTGTTTACGTTTCTGTTTTATAAAGATAATTATTGATAATTTGTTATAGATTCGGTTTTGTCTTTTTATTTTTTGGTTTTAGTTGTTATGTTCGAAATAAACGTCTGTTATAAGTTTGAAAAGATATTTTATTTTACTTCTTGTTATAAATAAATCAACTTAGTTACTCACAGATAATCTATTATTTTCTAGTCACAGTACGCTTCTATTATTCTTAACATCTAGTTTAAGAATATGCCGGCAGAATCCAAACTCCTCCCCGAAAGGTCAAGCCGAAGAAGGCACAGATATGAAATGGAGGCGTTTTCTACCCCGAAGGGAGGAAAACTTGGCAAGAACTTATTTCAGGTCTTGCCAAGGCTTGACCAGAGCAAGGCCTTGCCGGCATCCTCACGGAAGAGGTACTGACAAAAGGCGCCGCGGTGCGTTCCGCGCTGCTGGCGTCTTGCCGGCCGTCCGATTCTGCGAGACGGATACAGCTGCCCTCTCGCTTACACGCACTAGTTAGGAGCTAATTGAGAGAAATCTGCACAGTTTGCATTGATTTGGGAATAGCATAATCTCCGAAAGGTCAAGCTTTGTCAAGACCTGAAATAAGCGTTTTCCTCCCTTCGGGGTAGAAAACGCCTCTATTTCTATGACTTTTATTCTTTATAGTAAAATCATCTTTTTAAACTGACATAAAGTATTCTAAGTCCGTGACTGACACTGACTCTAGGGAATTCCTTAATTTACATCAAGTATCTGTTTTCATATTTCGATATTCAGTACTGGATAATTTTTAAACGGTTTAAATATTGAAACATAAAAGATAGAATATTAACACACATTTTCAAGGAATATCATGCTTCTTTACAAAATATGGATTAACTAAATATTTATAAATAATCAATTTTGAAATTTTAATAGGTAGACGCTACATTACAAATAACATTGTTGTGGAACATAGGTAACAAAAGATTTTATTATACTTATACTTATAGCCTAGTTTTACCATTATCCTTATGTAAATATGTAGTTAAATAATTATTGTAAATAATTCTTGAATTTATTTGGCAATTCATAGTAAATAATATGAGTCGTGGTAGCCCAGGAGCTAAGCACTCGCTGTAAATTTCAAAGTTCGCGAGCAACCCGGGTTCGATTCCCGCCGGCACCAATGAAATTGTTAATTGCAATTTTAATTGCTGATTTACCACGTGCCCTATACTAAAGGAAAAAATAGTGAAGAAACCTGCATGTTTGATAAATAAGAAAAAAAATTCGAAGACATGTGAAATTCGCCAAAATGCATTGGAACAGCGCGGCGGATATTACCTTGCCCTAAAAACCATCTCATATATGAGAGTAGGCCTGTTCCCAGAAGTGGGACTTATATAGACTGTAACTTTAGCTTCAATAGGTTCAATACTTAATGCTCATCATGGTATTATTATGCCCACATTTTTTTTAATTTGATCTAACTTGTTCTACTCTCTTGTTGTACATAATTTTGAAAACAGACTGCTGTGGATATTATCCACATTTCCATTATACTATTAACATATATTATTTTACGGTGTTATATCTGTTCAGCATGAGATATTCAAGTAAGTTTTTTATCGTTTGTTATTCTAATAAATTAAGTAGTTTTTCAAGATTTTGTCATTATTATAATTTCAAACAATGTTTATGTTATATTCATATACTTTGGGTCGTAACATTTTATTGTTGCTGTATTATCATCAGTGTGCCGGACGGGCGAAACTTGGGGGTAAGTTTTATCGAAAGTACTCCGCGAGTAGCTCACGTCCTACACCTATAGGTTCCGGAGGATACTTCTACTGCCGTCTTTGTGGGTGCAGCTGGGGTACTGTGGACTGAGGTTAAATCAAAACGCACGAAATAGAATACAAATGGCAAGGCAGTGGCCAGCGGTTCGACTGCTCAACTGTTCAGCGGAAATCTTCTGACTATTGGTTATTGACCACGGTTGTTGAATATGATTGTTCAACTACGGTTGTTCACTATCAGTTGGTCACTATATTTTTCAAAAGATTTCTTCAGTTGATTGTACCTATTAGTAGTAGCTGGTTTTATTAACACTGTCTGACTAGCTACTATTATCAACTAAACTAGTTATTTCTATCACTTGTGTAACTGCAAATATCAGTTACTATGTTGTACAACTAGCTATCACTTTCAATTATGTAACTGCAAATATTAGTAACCACTTTCTGCGACTAGCTAACACTTTTAAATATGTAACTGCGAATATCAGTTACCACTTTTTTCAACTAAATATCACTTTCAAATATGTAACTGCGAATATCAGTTACTATGTTGCCAGCTATTATTCACTATTCACTATATTCTGCTACTAGTCACTTCAGCTACTACTGGTTACTACCGCTTCTTACTGGTAGCTCTTGGCACACTACCGCTTGGTCACTGGTAGTTCTTCATACTACAACGTTACTGGGTCCCGAAGCCATAAGGTAGACTCGAGCATTACTTTAAAGTGAGCCGCTTGCCATTGTCCGTTTTGCCTTTTTATTGCATAACATTTTCACTATGCAATTGGCATAAATTACAATATTTTCTATACAAGATCAATTTCTATACTAACATGCTATACATTATTAAATCATCAATTTAGTTTTTTATGAGTATATCACAAAGGTATCTCAATATATTAACATTATAAAAAGTTATTAAACAAAATGTCCCGAATTTTCACAATGGTACATTAATTCCTTAATTTCACTATAAAAAGGAAATAAGTTTAATTATGCAAAATATTCTTTCATTTCCTTAATCTATAAACCTTATGCTAATTTAATGTCATATTTATAATTCGTTCAGAACATAAAAATTATACCCATCATTTTCGGGATCAACTATTACGCATTTAATTAAAAAACTTCTAGAAAGTTTTACAATACGACGCGCGATTGGTCGATTTTTCTTTATACATTAAAAGTTGTTTATCTTAACTATTATCAAAACGACATTCTATACTAATATGGTTATAAATATGCTGTAAAACTAAATTAATACACTTTTCACTTAGTTTTGTCAGTAATTTCACTTTTAATATTGTCTTTAATCATTTCGTTTCTTAACGCTATTTGGCCGTCGCGAACAATCAAGAAATACAATCATATTATGATGCCGTAGGGATTTCAGCCAATCATTGATTTATATAAGGAGCAGCAACGGTATAAAGACGCATTCTTGAGGTACACCAAACCTTTTTATGTTAGTCGGATAAGCTTCGTCTCGTGGTTAATTTTAGAAAATATACCAGATACCTCAACACAATGATTTCAGATATCAAGATATGATGCTGTAGGATTAAAGGAGTTTCTTCCTGCCACAGACGAATTTAATTCATTAAATTCTCATAAAATTACGATTAAAATAGTCAACACCTTTTGACAAGACAGTGTAAATTACCAAAATGTTTTACCTTTTCATCCACATTTTTTAAAACAGGGGTCAATGTTAAATTTAATTGTTTACTTTTTCTGACTCCCATTTATTCTTCAAGGTTCTTTTTATTACATTTTGTCTAGAAAATTTTGGAAAATACAGAACCTCACACCACTGAATTAAAGCTAGACATATTTTTCTGTCATCCATTTATGAAGAGGCCTAGAAATATACTCATATTATACCGGGTGTTTGTGAAACGCTCCCGAAAACGAAGACAGATGATAGTACTAAGGATACCTATGATGATGGGTCACAAAGAAATTCGATCCCGAATAATCATGAAAATACTTAAACATAAAACCAGCAGTGAAACTTAAAAAAGAAAATCAGCTGACAATAGGGTCAATATCCTCGGCGCCGAACTCTTATCTAGATCGGTACGAAACAATGCATTAGGTATACTACTCACTCTATCTACCCTACCCTTTCACACACACGCTGCCTCGTGTCGCCTCGCGCTGTAGAATTTACACATGCTTCAAGGACGTTACTTCATGCAAATTTGTTTTGGCGGGATTGATTAATAATTTTAGTTTTTGAGACAGTTCCGTCTTGACTATCACGAGCGATAGTTCAATTGTTTTGTTAATTAAATTACAATAATTTTAATATATTATTGTCGTTATTACTTGTTATTTATTAATTAATGATATTGTTCTTGTTGTTACGTTTTGTGTTTTTTGTTTTGTTTTAATAATGCCTAACGCGTAGGTACGTTTATAGTGTTCGTGAATACGGCAACATGTTAATGTGCCTTGGAGAATCTCATAAGGCCACGGAGGATCGGTAAGCTGTTTCATACCTAATTTTTTTTAAATAAATTAGTACTGAACTGATCTCAATAGGTACATAACTGAATACATCAGAATAATAAACATACCTACACAATGGATAAAAAAGCATGACTCTAAACTTCTTAACATTTTATTTAAGTATTTTTTTCATTAGCGGGGAACTGAACCAGTTATTTGGTTTATTTAACCTAATTTTTTTTAAATAACTTATTACTGAACTGATTTGAATAGGTACGTATTGAATACCAGCGTAAAATAGCAGCCTAACACTGCTGTGTTTCGTATGGTGAGTGTAGAGAACCGGAGACCCTTTTTACTGGAAAAGAGGCATTCCATCTTAGTCCTCACGGGTGACAACGCATCTGCATTTTGACTCTTTATTGAAGATAGATGTAGATGTCTATGGGTCACAGCAACCATTTACCATCAGGTGGACTGTGTGCTCGTTTGTCACCCTATCCTATAAAAAAAAAACATAATTGAATAATCAGAATAATAAACATACCTACACAATGGATAAAAAAGCATTAGAGTCATGCTTTTTAACATTTTATTTAAGTATTTTTTTCATTAGCGGGGAATCGAACCAGTTATTTGGTTTGTTTAACCTGTGAATTCGAATTAAAGTGGCTACGTGGACACAAGCACAGTGGCAAATAGTAGGTTAAGTAGATAAGTTAGGTAGGTATTTAGACAAGTGTTGTAAATTATTAGGTATTTTGGTACCATCGCTAGTTGCGGGCCGCGCGATTTGGCGTTCGCGCGTACATTGACCCCTAGTCAGCTGATTGTAATTCAGTAATTCCACTGCTGGTTTTATGTTTAAGTATTTTCATGATTTTTTTTACTGAAATTAACGTTTTATTTAACTATACTAACACGATGGAGCTATGAATAAAGCTAATAAAACGTTGTGAAAAGATGATTTTTTTTTCATCAGGATCGATTTTATATTTCACCCATCATCAAAGATATAGTTAGTACTGTCGTCTGTCTTCGTTTTCGGGAGCGTTTCAAAAATACCCTGTATACAGTTTTTATTTCAATCTATACGATATTTTTTTTCTTCTGTGACTCAATGACATTAATAACATCTTCAGGTAATATGCTACCAGAATTAACATAAAGTGAAACTAACGAACTAATGAGAATAACAGCTTAATACTGTTTTAATTCGTGTGGTGAGTGTGAAAAATCGGAGACCCTTTTTACTAGAAAAGAGGCATTCTATTTTAGTCCTCAGAAAACAGATCCCACTTGGAGACGAGTGCACTGGAGTGCTGGCATGCTTCGCCATGGTCTTCTTATTACTGGTGATCCTCTTCCAATAATGAGAACTTTGGGGTAACGGATAATCGGGTTAGGTCGGGCCCGACAGGCCCATATAAGTAAACTTCTTCTCCTTATCCTTTAGGCTATATTGATTACTATGGTTCTACTGTGGCTATCTACGTTATGCAATGTTTAACGCGATAACATAGAGAAACTTTAAGCATGGAAGAGAATGGCTGAAGTAATACATATTTTACAACACGGTACACAATTTTTATGAGACAGCTAAAACAAACGCTCTGGCTTTTCATCCAGAGATGTGTTTACTAAGGGCTTCTCATATTTTGTTGAAGGGTTGTTAATTGACGACTCTTTTAATTAAAACACGAGTGTTTCACGTACAAACATTTTAACAGATGAATATCATTTACTTTCCCTTCCGCAATGTAGATAAAAAGGTAAAAGGTGAAATAAGTAAAATGACCCACACACGTATTGTTCAGGGGAAATCTCTTAGAGGACTAATTACAACAAAATATATGACTTTTATTTATAGTGAACGTTATGGAGCGCCAGTATAGCTACAGACGATTTTAAAGTTTTCACCCTAGGATATACGGTACCTAGAATCTTCTTATGTCGCAGATGCTCTTAACATATATATAAATTACACATGGACAATCACTTTTAAGCTATACAATCAACTGCTCTATTCGGGATTCAAACACATGCAGCCTGCCAAAGGCTTATCTACTGCACTACCGAATTACTGTAAGATACTCATAAAATTGTATTTAACTATTAATTACAAACTCCAAGTCGTAAAATATATGAGGATAGTAAAATTATGAACATTAATCTGTCATATATATACAACACATGCATATTAATACGTAAAATACTAAACAGGGATATTAATACAAATATAACATTTACGAAAAAAACATGAAATTCAGATAAAAAAATGAAGAAACGCAAATCATTTAGTCACCAAGAAAAGATCAAGAACCAATTACGGAATCAAGAATGTAGAATTTGAAGGTGTTTTTTCAGTATTTCTATCCAGTATATAGGACGGAACAAGCCAATCTAAGCATTACCGAGGCAATAATAGCGGCTGGCGATACCAACGCAGCTGCGCTGGTGCATATCGAAAGTCTGAATCTTCAGGATGTGCAACGCGCCTTGCAAAAGCTGAAATCTAAGAGGTCCGCAGGCCCGAATGGCATTCCGCCGTATCTACTCAGGGACTGCCGTTTCGTATTAAGTAAGCCGTTAATGTACATTTATTCTAAATGCCTGGACAGTGCTATTTTTCCCAATAGATGGAAAACAACAAGGGTCGTTTCTGTTCCAAAGGGAAATGTAGCTGACCTGTTGCTGTGCTTTCACCAGTAGCTAAAGTATTTGAGTCGGCCATGTACGAAAAAATATTCGTGCAGGAGAATCAGCAGCTCTCGGAAGCATAGCACGGGTTTCGGCCAATGAGAAGCACCACTAGCAACCTTCTTAGCTACAGGGCTGAAGTTATGTCCGCAGTGGATAGGGGGTGCAAGTCGAGGCCGCTTACTTTGACTTTAAAAAGCGTTTGACTTATTGGATAACGACGTCTTGCTAAAAAAGTTAGCGGCAGTTGGCTTCACTCCACATTTGTTAAAATTATTTGCCAGCTATATGACACGTAGAAAGCAGTATGTGGAATATGCCGACCATACGTCGGACCCATATGTTACAAAATCTGGAGTAAGCCAAAGCAGTAATTTAGGACCACTTCAGTTTTTATTACTGGTTAACGATTTGCTTGAGGTAGTTAAGGAATCTGAGTGCCTTCTTTTGCTGATGACCTCAAGTTGTATCATGTCGTAGAAACGTTGGCAGACTGTGAAAAGCTACAACAGGACGTAAACAGAGTAGTGGAATGGAGCAAGAATAGCCGCTTACAGTTTAACACCTCCAAATGTGTAACAATTTCATTCACTAGAAAGCGCACGCCCAATGTATATAACTATGAAGTGGATGGTTTGCAAATGGTAAAACTTAAAGAAGTTAAAGATCTAGGCGTTCGACTAAATAGTGAATTATCATTTAGGGAACACATTATCTATTGCTGCAAAAAAGCGTTTAGAAACTTGGGCTTCATTCTTCGCATAGTTCACGGCTTCACGAACATTAAGGTAATCATTACTCTGTATAATACGCTGGTAAGAAGTAATTGGAGTTTAACGCCTTAGAATGGTCGCCGCACGATAATAGGTATAGTGCAATGCTGGAACGTGTGCAAAATAAATTTATTAGAGACTTATATATGCGCTATTATTGAGTCTACGCTATTTACCCATTAATATACCCAACTTTATTTATTTTGGGTATTGTTGGCTACAACAAGTTGAGGGTAAGACGAGACCTAGCATTTGCCTTATATATTTTTAAAATGCTTAGAGGAAAAATATATAATAGTGACATATTGGGGCGGATTGAGCTTTGCGTTCCAGACGGGTACGTATGGAAACGGCAGCGGCCGTTGGCAACCGCATTTTTTATTATTTTTTAGTTGTAGTAAGGAATATACTGTTGCTCATATTCTGTTTTATTTCTCTCTGTTACCCCTTAAGACATTTAAGGAAGAAAACTGTAATTTTAAGAAGAATAAATGTAAAATACTTTCGAGGCTATGTCATGTCTCATGCCCCTCCCGCCTCTCGCTCCCATACTACCCTCATAATTAAAAGATGCAGTGCGATGTCAATAAAGGGTTAATGTAGTTTCATTGTATACTAGCAACCCGCCTCGGATTTGCCTGGGTAGAATCTAAAATTATTTAGATTTAATAGAATCAAAGACCATTTATTATATAAATTTTTCGTTTAAAAAAACTTCGAGTTTTTCAGATGAAAAAATATAATCCTGGTATTGATGAAAAGAGTGTGCGGAGTTTCATTACAATCGGTTTAGCCATTCTGAAGATAAGCCCGGGCAGACAGACTGACAGACACAAATTTAAAAGCTGGTTGTTCATATTTTAATGGCATGCAAATAACCCCCTCAGATCAATATAAGGCAGTTAAAACAGACACTTAAATTTTATTTATATTATGTATAGATATATAAATAGCCAAAACGTTGCCAACAATATTTCGGATTTAGTAGACAAGGTGTGATAGTTGAAAATGATGATCACCAGCCCTTAAAAGTCCTCAGTCAGAAATGATCTTTTCCCGTTGTAGGGAGGATTTGTCCTAATCGTCACGCTTATAAAGGCGGATTGACGATCGTAGCACGAGACGTTGCATACATTTAAACTGCTGCCCGTCGCTGGTCTTGATATTTCACGCCTGGCTATAACGAGATGGTTAGAGTGCCATCTATAGGAAGCCATAAAGTTTTTCGACACTCTGAGTCAATTACATAATTCATCATCATTACAGCTCTTCACAAGTCCACTGCTGAACATAGGCCTCCCCAAAGGAATACCAAAAAGCAAGATCCAGAGCCACTTGCATCCATCGACTTCCTGCATGTCTTACCAGGTCGTCACTCCATCTAGTGAGGGGCTGCCCCTTAATTCGCCTACCGGTACGAGGCTGTAACTCGAGAACCTTTTTTCCCCATCACTTGTCGGTTTTTCGAGCTATATGGCCGGACCATTGCTACTTCAGCTTAATAATCCGTTGGGCTATAACGGTTACTCTGGTTATACTGCGAATATCCTCGTTTCTAGGTTTATCATGGAGAAAAACCCTGAGCACAGTCCTCTACATAGCTCGCTGAGCAACCTTGAGCTTTCTCATATGGCCAGCAGTGAAAGAGCACGTCTCAGATCCATAAGTCATCACTGGCAACATGCACTGGTTGTACAAACTTGTTTTCGAATTTTGAGGTATACCTGACGAGAAGATGTGTCGTAATCTCCCGAACGCTGCCCAGCCGAGTTGAATCCGTCGATTGATCTCTTAGTCGAAGTTGGACTTACGTACTCGGACTATTTGTCCCAGGTAATACTCGATAACAACTTCGAGCTTAGTGCTCTCCACAACTACCGCCATAGGCGTGACATGGACGTTACAGATGATCTTTGTTTTGTCCGTGTTCATCTTAAGACCAAGTCGTTGGGTGCCTACTATTGGAGGATTTTATTACACTTGCAGAAAATTAAATATATTTAGCAACTCTCCCTTATAAAACATTTCCTTTGGTAACAATAAAATTAATTTAGTCATCGTCATAGAATAATATTATTTATTTTGTATCGACCCAAACATTATTACGGGAACAAAATGGAAACAATATAAATAAACCGCCTTATTTTACTGACCATTTGCAGCACATACTCTCAGATTACTACTTGAAGCATGTATTATTTCCGTTTAAATATTTAGGAAAACTGTTTGTTATGTATGTAATATTTTCCTTGCATATATCCAAGGCAAAAGCTTTCCCAGTTACATAAAAGTACTTTAACGGCTCCGTGGCGCAGTGGCTTAACTTGAGTTGCAGTGCTCGAGGGCCATCTGTTCGAAACCGCACGGAACAAATATTTGTACGACCTACAAATAATTGTTCTGGGTCTGAATCTTTGTTCTTGTGCAATTTATGTCTTCAAACTTCCTACACGATACAAGCGAAAATCCTAATGTGGCTCTACCACGTGTAGAATCTCGCTTTTATTCTAGAAAATAAATAAATAAATCCTATTTTATATGAATTTACAAAAAAATTTGTGAATGTCTTAAACTTGTCACATAGTATTATGCCTTATCCAACTTAACGCAAATTCAGGACAGCATAGAATTAAAGTTGCAAAAAGGTGTCATTTAGGTACAATAAATTCGGAGTTAATCCAACAACTTAGGCTAGGTCGTAAAGATTACCCGGAATGCTCTAGTGACTTGAATTATATTTAAGCTTTGTACGCTCCTAGAAACTCTATTTTTAAATCATAATTTTATTAGACTGTGAGAGATTTTTTGTGTCAATCAACGTTTTATAGTTGCTGTCTTTTTATTTCAAAAAGGATTATAAAATTTTACGAGTACAATTTTTTTATTTACTTGGTGTATGAAATGATTAAGTTAAACAGTCTGCTTTGATGGATGCCTGTATCCAACAGTTAAGTATTGTAGAATACTACGTAAAACAATTGAAGGTGGTAACCCCATATCTTGCCCACTGACTACGCAAATACGACTTGATTGTCAGCGTACAAGAGGCAATTGACAGATAACTCACCCACCTTCTTCTTCACTGGGTTTAACCCACATTCTTCTACTTTCAAAGCTTTCAAGCAACTGTTCATATAAAGATTGAACAGACACGAGTAAGCCACACAACCCGATCCGCCACCTTTTTGAATACTTAGCCAGTCTGTGAAGGCACCTAAGACTAAGCAGCTAAGACCCTATTGCAAAGAGATTTTAATCCCCGTTTCAACCTTGCGCTGAACCCAAAAGTGATCAGCGTTTGCCATAAAGCAACCCTGTCTACTCTGACATAGTCCTTTTTCGAGTCTAAAATGCATAGAAAGGTTGCTGATCCTTAACCAGAAACTTTTTAATGGTCATTTGCATGGAAAAGTCCTGAGTCAGTCACCTAATTACTTCCCAATTTTGTATCAGTTTCTTTCATACTACTTTAAACACCTTAGTATAGTTAAACAGATTTTTAATAACACTAAACAGACTGATTCCGCGCTAGTTTTTTTTTGTTTGTCAGTCCTGCTGTGACTCTTTGCTCTTATACAGTGGAACTATAACAACTTGGCATCAGTCACCTGTTACTCTCTTAAGTTGCTCAGCCATTCTTGTCTCGCATAACATTCATTCTGTGTTCTGACCTGGTAGTTCTGACGACTTTTCAAAACATTTTGAAAAGTCGTCAGAACTACCAGGAAATTGTCAGATAATCTTCTGTCATTCCTTTCCCTTCTTTCTTACTTTTTCTCTTCTACTCTTTCTTTTACTGTCTAGAGTCTAAAATCTGTATTTTACCTTTCAATCTCATCATCCACAATGCCATAATTATCAGCTTTAAGCTACATGCTCTCTTCCGTGTTTCAACTTCCATTCGTAGTTCATTTTACTATCATAACTTTTTAATATTCATGTCATTTTATATTTGGCGCATACTACATAGTTTGGTTGCTCTATTAACAGTATCCCAAAATTTTCCATACACAAATAATCCAACTTATTTTTTTTCAACTTACTCTGGTACTTTTGTTTCACACCTTCAT
This sequence comes from Parnassius orleans, assembly GCA_029286625.1. Lineage (NCBI taxonomy): Eukaryota > Metazoa > Arthropoda > Insecta > Lepidoptera > Papilionidae > Parnassius > Parnassius orleans. The sequence goes on from JAGSMP010000415.1 coordinate 90,832, forward strand.
CTTGTAACCTTGCTATATTTATACGACGTAACGAAGTAGTAGACACAGATTTCCGATGCCAACAACCTTTGAACATACTATCATTCAGACATGACACCGACAAACCTTTGTATCTCGGTAAAGATCTACGCTTCTCATTCTTTAATCCAAAATTATGAAATTTATAATGCTTCTATAATTACATCTATCCCATTTATTCATATCTATTTATGACGAAAGAAAGTGTTCGTCACAAGAAGATTTCTTTCATAACATACCTATGTGAGAAGAGTTTCACTGTTCTTACTTATAAATTCGTCACCAAACTTTCCCAAAACCTTTCCATAACAAGATATCTTTACACAAACCTTTAATATTTTCATTCACCTCACCAAGCTATTTTTACCATCTCTAAAAACTCCTTTCGAATATGAGTGGGAATATTTCTTAAAATATTTATTGAAAAAAAAAAACTAGTAACGCTCTAAACATTAATAATACTCCCGTTTACCACTCAAATTAAGCTTAAAATGCTTATGCCAAGATTGTTCACGACAGTAGTAGAAACACGAATTCAAACCCACGACATTTTTAAGTTTTGCAGTGCGTACCCTAAGGCTAGTATTGGTTAATTTATGGATATTTATTACTTCGATTGATTTATTAAGAGTAACTACCCCTATTGTTTGTAGGATGTGAATGAACTGAATTAAAAATCCAAAGACAAGAATTTATAGATACGGAAAGTCATTTTATGAAGAGCATTGGACTAAAATATTTATTATAGAAATATGAATGGTGCTTGATTATTGGTTATATTTATTGCATAACAAATACATAAATTTTGTGATTTTAGATTTCCAGAAATTAACATAATTATATACTATTAATCACACATCACTTATAAATCCAAACTTTAAATGAATTTTGAATTCATTAAAAATGTTGCATCCAAATATCTAAATGAACTTCATATTGAGTTATATGTACTCCCTACTAGAGAAACTATTCCAAACAAAAAATGTGCGCTACTCTACTATCTTCGCGAATGCGCGGAAGATAGTAAAGTCGCGCATGCGCAGTTGATATAAGCGCGTTGCGCCTGCGCGGTCAGTTTTTGTCATCATAGATTAGTTATACATAGGTAGAACGATCAGTATGTAATAATCGTTTATTTAGATTGTATGGTTAATTATATCGAGTTCAATTTTTTAATTGTCATTTATTTTTCATATGTGCTAATTTAATATAAAATACTCTTATTTTAATCTAAACAAACATATTTGTAAATAAAATGTAATAATAATTAGCTTTGATAATAAATGAATGTTTTTATATTTTACATAGTTATTTTTTAAAATATAAAAAAAAAATATTATTAAAATTTAATTCTGACATAATAATGTTTCATATTTTTCATTCATAAATGTTTGCTACCTCAATACAAGGATGTCATTATACTCAAGTACTGGCTTCAAAAAATGTCAAGTTGAAAAAAAAAATTAGTTGTCAATTTTAAATCTTCTAATCTATATCCTACAACTGTTTCGAGTTTTTTTCCAACATTTTTTGCAAAATAATGATGCTTTCTAACTGGGAATATTACGATATGATGTTATGCGTAGACCATGAAGACTACGATTTATCGATGGTAGACCCCCCACTGAACAGCGACGGCTGCCTTTGTACCAGTGTTTTCTGAACATGTCAAGACGACTACATTCCACCGGATCTTTTCATCGGTCTACTGGAAGTGGACGTCCAAGCACAGTCGACACCAGGCAGGCTGAATTAGTGTTAGAGCATTTTGTAGAAGAGCCGACCACAAGTACGAGGCGAGCCGGAACAAGATTCGGTATAAACCATGTTGCAGTTTGGCGAATTCTTCGTGACGACAATCGTCACCCTTATCACCATCGCCGTACACAGGAGCTGATACCCTCCGATTTTGCACCCAGGAGGAATTTCTGCGAGTGGTACCTCAGGCAGTTAGAGGAAAACCCTAATTACGTAAACTATGTTCTTTGGAAGGACGAGGCAACATTCACGAGGTCAGGACTTTCAAATATGCATAACAATCACGTTTGGGCTCGCGTGAATCCACATGCTTCTCGGCAGGGCAGATTCCACACCAGTGGCGGCTGAATGTATGGGCTGGCCTTTATGATGGACATTTCATCGGTCCCGTCATTATCTAACGTTTTTACAAACGGAATTCGAAGAGGCGATTGACGACTTTCCTGTGGCTGACTGGGATTACTTTGAGAAAAGAAACATGGTGTTTCAGCATGATGGAGCTACGGCACATTTTGCTCGCAACGTACGAGAACATCTTAACGTTCGCTTTCCGTGAGGATGGATCGGCCGCGGGGGACCTGTGCTATGGCCTGCTCATTCTCCGGACCTCACACCCTTGGACTTCTTTTTGTGGGGTTATGTGAAGGATAGAGTGTATTTCTCTGATTGCCCAACGGTTGCCCAACGGTTGCCGAGATGGAACAGCGTGTTAGATCGGTTTTCGCATCAATAACACCGACGATGGTGCGAAATGCCACAAGCCATATCCCGACGAGCGAGGTTGTGTATTGAGCAAGGCGGAGCACACTTTGAGCCGTTTCTGTAAATTTGACGTTTATTATGAAAAAGTAAGTGTTCGTTTAGGTTGTTAAAGCCCCATTTAACCTCCTTTCGGCTTTACGGGTAGTATTGTAACAACCAGTACAAGTACATACACATATACATATACATATTTTACCTACATTCGGTTTTGTAATGGAACATCTACATGTTTTTTGTCTATGATTGTAGATAGCGTGGCATTTAATTGAAGAAATTTATTTTTCTATTGTATTATTACGATATTATTACTTATATATTCACTTGAACAGCAAATAATTTTACTTACTTTACTACTGAATTGTTATTTACGTCCAGGCAGGTTTAAACTTTAATTTGAAATCTCGTGTTATTAGCGCCGCTCCACACTGCATGAATATTGACACTAAAGTAAGGTGTACGGATTGCAGTACAGTTCAGTTGAACATAGTGAACGTTCGGAATGCGAAATCTAGTGCGTAGTACATATATCGATTATACATGATAGGATTTGATATTTAGAAGAAAATTGTGTTTCATCATGTAATTTCAGTATTTATGTCCATTTTTCTTAATTAGAGTAGCAAACGAACCAAGAGTTCTTTAGATGTAAAAAGGAAATATATAAACATTATTTAATTATAATAATGCTTTCACTTATTTCCATGCACGAAGTAAAAAGGTTTACAATTATTTTGAAAGGTAAGCCCTCTGCCGTCGAATTGCATTCATTTCCATCCCATGAAGGTACGTTGAATCAATGCTTTTAAAACAAACAAGTCTATAATAATATTTCTTCTCCGCCACTCTTCATCAACACTACAAATATAACATCAGATTTTCAAAGTTTTACCAATACAAAAAATTACTCCTAATAAAAATCAAATTTTATAGTTTTTCAGCAAGATTTTTTTAATGAATAAAACGAAGATATCAGTAATTTGTTTAAACAAAAACTTATATTTTTTTAATAATTGTTTTATTTCATTAAGCATTTAACAAATTGCATAAGGTAGAGAGCGTCTTTTAAGTACATTAAGGCACTTGTGTCAGAGAGGTTTAAAGTTATTCAAAAATAAATGTGTGTGTGTGTGTGTGTGTGTGTTTGTTTGTGTGGTGTGTGTGTAAGTGTGTGTGAGAGAGTGTGTGTGTGTGTGTTTGTGTGGAAATATTTTTATCAACCCTATGTGTTTGATATAAAAGTTTTTTCTGTGCTTTCGTGAGACAGGGTATATAATCAATATAATATATGATGTATTTTTTAATATATTACATATACAAAAACTCTTTTGATACTAATTTTCTATTTTTAAAATTAAACTGCCAAAGATCGACAATTGTCAAACCACTTGGTAGGCGGTTTGATGGTTGTGACAATTACTGCAAATTTTTATATATTTGATGTGTTGTAAGTTATGTTTAAATTACTTATCTCGCACTGCTTGTCACATATAATTTATTTCAGTTCTTGCAATTTTAAATACGCGAAATGTTGACAAAAGTGCATTAGATGACTGGCTTTGTATGGCAAATTAAGCCATCTATATTTATGAACTTGTAAGTTGCAGTAATAATGATGATAACATTTACAGATAATAATTATACCCTTAACTGACGGCTTAAACAATAGCTACAGAATGATACGGGGTGATGGAATTTCGAACGGGGAAGGACCTGTCACAGAATGACAGCGTAAAATATGATCATAATGTTGATGGGCTTCTTATTGAAATGTACGTGTAAGTGTACAAAGGTGGCAGACTATCAGCATTTTAATTCTAAAGTTAAAATAGATGACAGGGTCTATGGACAACAGTATCGTTTGTTGCATGTGCAAAATAAAAAATAAACAAAATTATCCTATTACCAAAGCCGTTATAGTCAACAATTATTGTAATAAGAGCACAGTCTTGTTAAAATAGTGTCTATTTACTTCTATGTTTTTCAGTAAAACTTTTAAGTTTGCTAACATTATTTGAGTATCTTCTCGTAAACAAAATTAATGTCTGATATACATTAGAATTATTAGAGACGCAAAATTTTTTCGGTTTTTGGTTATTTGAAAAAAATGCAAATGTTGGAATTTTAGTGTCCTGGTTATACCAAAATTATAATTTCATTTTTACTTTTTATTTTAAAATCAACTACCTATCTAGGATATAAAGAATTACAGTCCATCCACCATCCATGGATAAAATAGGATTAGAAATGGCGGCTCATCAAGCCCGTACCGTCACCATGCACAGTACAAATAGTGTAAACGCGCTAATATACAGTGTCAGTAAATAGCACTACATACTGCAGGGGTGATAGCTAGGTCACTACCTATCAATACAACACAATATATGTTCAGCAAAATCTTACGGATTTACAGTTTTACAAAATTTTCCGAAATACCGAAAAATCTCTACCTTGAAACAGATTTTAAGCATCTCGTAATGAAAAATCCTTTTCTAGTACTTTTTTTACATCAAATTTTCGTGAATAGTTACTTTACTCATTGATAAGTCTTTTTCTATCAAAGACAAGAATGTTTTCAAGAAATACTATTTTTGTTTAAATTTGCACAGAACTATTTTCTTATCACTTAAGTTTAACCTACAGTGGTGAAAAAAATGTATGTGGAAGTTTTGTACAACAAACTTAAAAAATAGCTTGTTTAATGGTGATTTTGGAAGATACAATACTAGTGCATTTTCATTAAAAAATACAAAAAATAAGCTATTTTAGTTAATAAGAGCATTTTATTTTAAATGCAAGTAATGTGACTTTGAATTCGAATCGTTGTAAGGTCGTACTACGGTTCGAATTACATAATAATTAATCTACAGCCGACCGGCCGGCCGGCCGGTCTGTAAATGACATCTTGGAAGATAAGGTGATAGTAAAAAAAACAGAGGAGATAACTTTAATAAACATTTATTTAAATAAATTACAATAAATGCTCAAATTGCTTCCCTTGTGCCCTAATACACGCTCGGCATCTTCTTAAAATGAGCTTTTGAGTCTTCTCAGGCTTATTTCGATATTTTTCTTGCTGCAATGTTAACCCTTGCTCTCAATTCATTGTCATTTTGGATTGGTTTTCATAGACTTTGTCCTTCATGGCACCCCAATAAATAAAATCCAGGGGTTTAGGTCCGGAGACCTAGGCGGCCATAATATCGGTCCCAGTCGCCCAATCCACCTGCCTGGATAAGTTTCATCTAAGTAGGCTCTTACTTCCCGGCCATAATGAGCAGGGCAGCCATCATTTTGAAGCCACATCACCTCTCTTCATATGAACATTTTCAAGGAGCGTGGGTAGGGTTTCTCGTAAAACTCAAGTAATTATTGGCATTTAATGGTGGAAGCTCGACAGGACCCAATCTGGCCATTAAAAATCCCACACCATAAATTTATTTTGAATTGGTACTGGGACCTGTCTTCTCTTGACATACGGATTTTCTAATTGCCAACTATGTAAATTATGCAAATTCAAGTAGCCGTCCTTTCTGCAGGCTGACTCATCACTCCATAACACCTTATTAAAAGTTTGGGTCCTCCTGATGCATTTCAAGCATGCGGCGGCAGAATTGAACTCTTGGCAGGTAGTCTCTAGTTAAAAGAGTTTGCACGCGTCGTACGTGAAATGGATGGTATCCATACCTCTTAAGTACTGAATGAACAGTGGACTTCGGTATCCCTGTGCGCCGTTGTATCGCCCTAACCGAAGTTGTCGGGTCCTGTTCTCGTTCCTGAAGCACTATGTCTTCGTCAACAACTGCCTTCCATGTAGGGTTATGCACTCTGGTAAACATTTCATGGTGTGGATGTCTCCTATCGGAAACCTTTCCTGTAGAGGTGGCAGCAGCTCGGGAACTTTGGCCAGCTTCTCCGTAAATAAGGTGCATCTCAGCATACTCTCGCTGCGTATAACCAGGAAAAATGCGGCGGTTGGCCATGTTATAAAACACAAAAGTCCAGGTGGTCGCCAAGTCGTCGTAGTGATCACAATAAAAATCCAAATCGTAAGGCAAACAATGTCCGGGGTCCAAGGCACGAAACAGTCGTCAGTACGAAATAATAATTTGTGAACACAGAAATGCGTTGCGCACGGTTTAAGGTAGCGTACTGACAAGTGTCGAAAATAAGGTTGAGAGTGAGACACAAAATCACAATGCAAGAAAGAGCGGGATAGCACATGCGCTTCTTTTGTTAGACAGTAACCGGTCGGGTCGGGTCGGTCGGCGAGCAGGTAAAACCTTTAGTCATTACGCGTGCATGTCGCATTTTACGTGTCACAACTAGTTTTATAATAATTCGCGTAAATGAGCAGCTATTACTTATTCTCATAGTGGTTTTTGTCAAAATTACGTTAATTACATTTTCAACAAAATCAGCTTCTCTGGAACTAAAATAGCATTTTTTGTATTTTTAATGAAAATGCACTAGTATTGTATCTTCCTAAATCACCATTAAACAAGCTATTTTTTAAGTTTGTTGTACAAAACTGCCACATACATTTTTTCACCACTGTAGGTTAAACTTAAGTGATAAGAAAATAGTTCTGTGCAAATTTAAACAAAAATAGTATTTCTTGAAAACATTCTTGTCTTTGATAGAAAAAGACTTATCAATGAGTAAAGTAACTATTCACAAATAATTTGATGTAAAAAAGTACTAGAAAAGGATTTTTCATTACGAGATGCTTAAAATCTGTTTCAAGGTAGAGATTTTTCGATATTTCGGAAAATTTTGTAAAACTGTAAATCCGTAAGATTTTGCTGAACATATATTGTATTGTATTGATAGGTAGTGACCTAGCTATCACCCCTGCAGTATCTCGTGCTATTTACTGGACACCCTGTATATTAGCGTTATATTATTCGGTTACTTTGAAATTTTCTATTAACACATACACTGCCGTCAGTCATCCTTTAAATGCAGTACTCCGTGCAAAGTGACTGAAACGGAAGCATAAGGGTTAATAGGAAAATGTTTGAAAATAATTGTATACCCAGGTAGGAAAATTAATTTTAAAGTAATATTTATAACTAGCGATTCGCTCTGGCTTCGCCTGGGTGGGATCTATTAATGTGGCGTTATTTGGACTTAAAATAATAATTAAAGACCATTTCTCTTATCTTATCAATATTTCTATTTTAGTAAAATCTCAAAATTTTTCGAATAAAATTTAGTCTAGATCACTCCTGGTTTGCGAAGTATTATTACAATCGGTTAGCCATTCCGAAGATTAACTCGGACAGACAGACAAACGAAAAAATGGTTAGTTATATCTGCAATAGCATGTAAATATTTTGCACAAAAATATTAACGAACAAAATCAACAATAACTATGAAGAAAACTCTCAAAACGCGTCTAGCTCACAAATTAGCAAAACCGGCCTGTCTTTTTATTTTGTAGTTTTTGGCACTTTATTATCATTGATTCGAAATACAAGTTGGACTGAAGTTATAGAACGTACGAAAAACGCATATCGAAACATATTTTTTGCAGTCTTTATAGTGGCTGTGTGAATATAGATAGCGACAGTTTGGGAGCGAGAGATGAATAGAGACGACGCCATTTTCAATCCCATTCTTTAACCGCACGCAACGTCTTTTGTGGAGAAAAACTAAAGTTGTTCTCCGCAAAAAGAGGTTTGGAATTGTCGTTTTTTTTTTCATTCTACTAGTTTTCAAAAAATGCGATTTCTCTGACCAGAGAAGAATAAATAAAAAATAATTTACTTTAAGTTTTTTCTCAGTACAGTAAGGTGTGACTTTTTGACTCCATTTTTTTATAGAATAAGGGTGACAAACGAGCACACAGTCCACCTGATGGTATGTCGATACTGTGGCTCATAGAAATCTATATTTTTTATCCTCAGTTAAGAAATAAAATGCAGATGCGTTGTTACCCCTGAGGACTGAGATAGAATGTCTCGTTTTCAGTAAAAACGGGCATTAAGCTGCTATTTCACGCTGGTATTCTGTGAGATTAATGTGTTCCCGCTCGAACCTGCAGCGTGGCTCTACCACGTATTTAATTGAGCCTCGAGAAACGTTAATAAAATCTCTATATATAAAAATCAAAAACTAAACTAAACTCAAAAATGGCTCGATTGATTTGAATTTTTTTGTGTGTGTTTGAATGGGTCCCTGGATGACTTAAATTCACATTTGGACCCGGAAGGTGGCACTGATGTCGAGATCCAGGAATACTTGTGCGAAACAGGGTCGGGTCTCTAGTCTTTTATAAAAAGGAGACACAAAACAATTTTTTCTTAATAGCCTGGTCATTATATCAGGAAGATGCATTTTTCTCTAGTGTTTTTGAAAATATTGAAAATGACACTGTTATTAGGTAAATAATAATAAACAGCATTCTTACAAATTACATACATAATCATAAAAAATAAGAAAGAAACACTTATGAAAAAATGCGACATACGAGTATATAATTATAATATGTACATGTCGTACACCAAACAGTTATAAATTAAGTTAGCTTTGAACAGCACATCTCTTGCGAGTTTCAAAGTCTTAACTTCATACATTTTAATTTAATTGTGCCGTTCTTGTTTAACACTTGTATAAGCACGCGCATATATTTTTTTTTATAGGATAAGGGTGACAAACGAGCACACAGTCCACCTGATGGTAAGTGGTTGCTGTTGCCCATAGACATCTACATCTTTCCTCGATGACCAATCAAAATGCAGTTGCTTTTTCATCCGTGAGGACTAAGATGAAATGCCTCTTTTCCAGTAAAACGGGTCTCCGGTTCTCTACACTCACCATACGAAACACAGCAGCGTTAAGCTGCTATTTCACGCTGGTATTCTGTGAGAGCGTGGTCCTTCCCCGGTCGAGCCGACCCATTCGTGCTACAACAATACCAGTAATAAAGCTTTTATAACAGCTATGGAAATACGAGAATATCTACAGAACCAGAGTCAATAGGTTAAAGTGGCAATAGATCGTCTGTAATATATCCTTAAGAAATTATAACCTATGGGAATATAAGGCAGCAGCTTTGTTCTGGCAAGCGCAGTGGTATCCCTTCACTAGATACAGCGACGGCCAGATGAAACAAGTATTGAATAGATGAGGCTCATGAGCGTGATTGTGGCAACCAATGGGAAGGCCTAAGTTCTGCGGTGGATCTGTGATGGGCTGCAATAATAATGTTGACAACAATTCTTTAAGCTCTAATGTATACTCAACACGATAACAAGTGCACTTACATAAATTCGTATAGCATATTTTTTTGACCCAGGTCCTTAAGATTTTTTCAGATTGGTTTATGCCGAGGCAACACTTATCTTGATAACGCGAATATTCTTATTATCGTGATAAAATGTAGCCACATCGTTGTCGGTGAGCACTTGCGCATCAAAGGATTTTATTGCGAAGAAATTCGCTCACACACTTCCCAACGGTTCAGAATTTACACGATCACTAACAGACGTACCAAAGATTATACATAATAAGATATACAGAACAAATTCCACTTTATCCTACAGCATAATGGTATCAGGCTAGAATAATAACAAAAAATAAATAAACTGGCGTAATTTCAACGCCTTATAACATGAAAATACTAAAATAGAATATACTAGTTTAATTTAAAAAAAATAGTTGATCCGAACAATTTTGAAGCGAACAATTGATTTTAGAATTACCTTTCGTTGTTTTAGAGAAAACTTTACTGAAGTGAAAATTACAAATCCCTTAAGTCGAATAAGTTATTTACAAATTGGTTCGTAAAATCATAGCTTTTGAATGCCGTATTTAAAATTAACAAAATTTAATTTAACAAAAAATTTAGCTTTTATTAACGGAAACAAAAAAAATATTAAAATTCTTTATTTATTATTTGAGCGTTAGTTGTAATCGATTAAGAGAAAAGTTGAAAATAAAATTAACTTAGTTAAGTCTGTGATAACTTTAATTGGGTCAAATCGAGTTCACAGTTTAACCGAGGGAGAGTTTCAACAATCGAGGAGGATTTCTCTAAATGTTGGTGTCAGAGAGAATCGAATTCGCAATCGTACTTCACCTGATTTTTTTTTTTTATAGAATAAGGGTGACAAACGAGCACACAGTCTACCTGATGGGAAGTGGTTGCTGTTGCCCATAAACATCTACATCTATCTTCGTTAGTGAATTTAAATGCAGATGCGTTGTCAGCCGTGAGGACTAAGATAGAATGCCTCTTTTCCAGTAAAAAGGGTCTCCGGTTCTCTACACTCACCAGTCACCATACGAAACACAGCAGCATTAAGCTGCTATTTTACGTTGGTATTCTGTGAGAGCGTGGTCCTCCCCGGTCGAGCCGACCCATTCGTGCTACAACTATACTATTAATATAGCTGCAGCATGGCTCTACCACGTAAAAATTATTCTTACTAGTTAGTTACCTTGTGCCGCCACTTTATAAGACGAGCTATTATATAGTGATCATTTTGGAGTTACACGAGCATTGTTGGTGAATTGACATTTGATAACTTTTTATTTCCTATAATCTTCTTTAATTTTGTGGATTATGAATTTAACAAAGTAATGTATCATAATGTTAATAAAAATAAAAGAAGAACGAATACAATATTTTTTCTTATGTTAGAGCCACGCTGCACGAATTGGTCGGCTTGACCGGGAAAAGATCACATTCTCACAGAATACCAGCATAAAGTAGCAGTTTAATGCTGTTGAATTTCGCATGGTGAAATTAAAGATCCGTAGACCATTTTTACTGGAAACGAGGAATTACATCTGAGTCCTCAGGGGTGACAACGCAACTGTATTTTGTTTCTTTATTGAGGATATATTACATGTCTATGGACCACAGCATCCACTTACCATCAGGTGGACAATGTACTCGTTTGGCATCCTTATTCTATTTAAAAAAAGATATGTAATGACGGTCGATAGTCCTGTCAGTGGAGCAATACGGAACAGCAACAATGGTGGTGTTATCGTGGAGCAACGAACGTTTTTATTAATTTATTTAAATTAAGAAAAATCCTCATCATCATCATTACAGCCCTTCATAAGTCCACTGCCGAACATAGGCCTCTTCCAAGGAATGCCACAAAGCACGGCCTTGAGCCACCTGCATCCACTGACTTTCTGCATGTCCATTATGCACCAGGTCATCACTCCATCAAAATAAAAAGAATATTTATCAATAAGTTTTACCTTTATATATATGTATGATGATACTAGTCTCAAACTTATGTAGTCTAACAATAGCCTGGAAACAAAATAGCTGTTTTATAATATCTCAAAGAGTCAGTTTATATTCCTTTCACACAGAAACTCACATTTTACAGTAGCATGCCAATGAAGTGGTACATTAAGCGCCAAATGTTAAGGCAAATACTGCACAAAATTTGCATCTTTTTTGTTTCCTTTATTTTCATATATTACATAAAATTCAACAGTAATTTCTCTGCTCAATTCACTAGGGTTACTTACATTGTATTAAGTACTTGTCACATTCAGGAATTGAATACCGATATACATTTATTAATTGTGTAAATATTACAATACTTGCCCTTGAAAAGATATTAACGAAAATAAACTTTATTTATGAAAATTATACCTAAAATTACATCATATATATTTATTGAATAAAACTATGCTTACGGATTTTATCGCGTTCAATTTACTTATTTTAATTCCCGACGTTTCAGGTGCTTTACAGCAACAATGGTTTGCCTTATATATATTTATGTTTGACTTCCTGATGTCATAGTTAGCACGGCTACCTTCAGTTTTTGAATATATATTTTTGGTTCGATTTACGCAGAATGAGCTTACAGTATCTTGAAGTCTTGCAGTGGTATACTTGGGTTTGGATTTAATTTTGTTAATTATAGGATCCCACGCAGATGGCATCCATCTTCTCTATTGAAATAAGGATGTTTTTTAATTTCAATAGCCTCGCGTATCATCCTTGTTAGGAATCGGTGTTCTTTGCGATGTGATGGCGGGGACGATCTTGAACATGTTCACAGACTGCAGACTTACTAAAGCGTCGGTGCCTCACATCAGCTGTTTGTCCTATGTAAGAGAGACTATATTCGCAATCAAGCTTGTACACTCCTGCATCTTGTAGAGGGATATTACACTTGACGGGTGGTAAAAATTGATTAATCTTTTGTTTGTTAGAGTAGGTCTCTGGATAGTTAAATATCAGAATTGGAACGGATGTGTGGTTATATAAAGCATTTAGAGAGTATTATAATGTCAAAGTTTTTGGTTATCTTGTCTTGTTTTGTTTATCATTTTGTTTTATATTTGGCTGATTAATTCAATTCTGCTTTGTCCATTTGCGCCCAATTTTTCCATTGTTTTTCTAGATCCGCAGCTTCCGAATCTTCACTTGTTAGCACAAAATAACGGTGTTATTTACGTAATTTTTGCCTTTTGAGAGGCATTTGGCAATTGCAAAAACTCCATAAATATTTTTGAAGCTTTCTAAAAGATTTTTGTTTGCTTCAAAATCCACAATCACCCATTTACCTCCAACAAATTCTAAATTTGCTGCCTAGTTGATGAAAAACATAAGTTTTCTTTCTGATACTCAGCAATAATCTCTGCAGCTTGTATAAGCTCTGGTACTGATTTCAGTCATTATTAAATAAAAGGATACAAGGCAAATTTGATACAGGTATTTCTGATTCAGTCGTTATTAGTCGTTACTCTTAAAATATTTGGTAGTTCATATGCGCGGAACAGTGATCATCTAAAATGGCTTGCTGTAATTTCGAGAGCATCAGACACTTCATGTAATCAAATTTTGTGTGGACGAAATGGGCACAACCCATATATCTCAAAACCATTTCATAACGTGGATTTATTTCATTTCGGTAAAAGTGTTACCAATGTAGGCCCGCATCTGTTTTAGTAATATTTTTGTCAAATTGTTTGTCCGCCTTTCGAAGACAGCTTTACGCCACATAGCTTTGTTGGGCTGAAATGCAGTGATATCAGATGGTTGCAATAGTCGCGTTGCATTCAGTTAAATAATAATGAAATATATTTTATATAAAGTTATCTTGACTACTTTTCATCAATTCAACATTGATAAAAATGAGAACAGGAATTTTACAATTGTGTTTACATGAAACACTATCAGTTGAAACTTGCAGCTTGTTCATTATTTTTATTATAAATACTTATAAATGTATATATTATGAATGAATCATTCCCATAATATTTCGTATTATTTTTTATTTTGCCCTATCTGAAACATTCTAAACTCTATAGAAAATGTAGCGTATTAAATGACTGACAATAACTAGAACATTTTATCTAAGTACAAAGATGTTTTACATTTTTGTAGCCCCCACATGATATTGTTCTCAGCATTACGTACCTTTCTGTAACTGAAACGAATACGAATATTGCAAATGTATACGATACAAAAGTAAAGTAAAGTAACACCTTATATACGTCCCACTACTGGGCACAGGCCTCCTGTTATTTCTGAGAGGTTTTAGGACAAGGAAATATCCGCCGTGCTGCCCTAATGCGGTTTGGCGAACTTCACATATCTTCGAAAAACTTTTTCTTATTCCTAAAACATGCAGGTTTCCTCACGATGTTTTCCTTCACCGCCGAGTACGTAGCACTTAAAATTGCAATTAATAATTCCATTGTTGCCACTGGGATCGAATCCGGGCGAAATTTACAGCGAGCGCTTAGCCCCAGAGCTACTAATACGACACAAATGAATACGATTCAACAAATATAATAAAAACTCTTACGTACTTAAAACTTAAACAATTGATAGCTCGTGATGCCTACCGAACGAAGCTACAGCAACACACCGTGCAATGTAATTGAAGATGCTTAACACCGAGCCCGCGACATGACTCTCAGTAATGCGCAAGCATAATACTTGTCACCTCTGCAGTCTATTAATTTTTGCACTTTTCTAAGTAATACAGAACGTAGCCGCTAGATGGAGTTGACGTCGGCTAAAATCAGTCGGTCACCGTTTCGTCAAAGTGATTCAGGCTTGTTAAAGCCTTAATCTAGTTCTGTAGGTTTTTCTTATTCAGTTTTATTTAATTAAAAAAACCGCTCGAGGAAGTTTTTAAGTCAAAGATATAGATATTTAGGTGCTAATAACTTATATGGTACGAAATATTCCTTTAAAATAAAAACTTACGGACCTAGATTTTATTATATCTCTAATATTTCCAAAAACTATGAAAATTATTAACGTTACCGCTCTTTGTATGAAAATTTAAAGCTTCACAATCCTCTTAATCGTCATCGTTAGCAGGCAGATTCACGATCACAGTGCCAGACGTCTCACACTTTTGACGCTACTGTCCATCGCCGGTCTAGGTATTTTACGTAGAACGAAAACGAGGTGGCTAACCACAATGTATCTAAAATGATAATATTTTTCTGGCATTTACCATGGCTGCATCTTGCGAAACAACACAATTGTGAAATGGATTCTTTTGCTCCACCATCACAAGGTATCCATCAAAATTATATAATCTGGATAAGCAGCTAATTGACTTTAATTAGGATTTTTACATGATACGTACGGCATGTTATAATTTTGTATTATAATGTTTTATTATTCTAATCGTAAGTTAAATATTATGTAGTTGCGGTGTGAGAATTTCTACTACCCTATTTCATCCGGAGTCTCAGTCAGTCCAATGTATCAGGGGTGTCGTAAGATTTGACTGAGGGAAATTGAACTAGAAGGTGGGCAACAGCATCTTCCTGATAGTAACACAAAAAATAATAAAATATCTGTTGTTGCCAAACCGCTTGCCAAGCGTAGTAATTAGGGCAAAAACCCCCAACAGAATAACCTATATGGGAGGCCTATTCAGCAGTGGGCTTTTGTAGGATGTATGAATAATGCAACCATCAGTTAGAAACAATAAAGAAAAATCAATACAAATAAATAAAATTGGAGTGTCTGTTTGTTGTCTGTAAGTGCACATGAAAGTATATACGATTCTTATTACAAAAAAAAAAACAATTTTTAAAGTTTTTGTCTGTCTGTCTGTCGGTCTGCTTGTCTGTTTGTTTCAGCTAATCTCTGAAGTGGCTGGACCAATTTTGACGTGACTTTCACTAGCAGAGATCTGGTTATAAGGAGTAATTTAGGTTACTTTTATTTTAGAAAAACGATTAGTGTTCCGCGCAAAAAAATCAAAACCCATGAAATCCAACCACAATAAATTCCACGCGGACAAAGTCGCAAGGAACAGCTAGGAACTTTAATTACTGGCCTCTAACAGGGTTTTATGGCAAATAATAATACTGTTGCGCGCCACTATTAATGTCTTGCACATGACAACACTAGTTACCACTAGCGCCCTCTAGTATCGAGTAGCAGAACTAGGAGAGTCAAGATCCTTCTAGAAACTTCGGGACCGATATGTTCAAGTACGATATGTACTCGAACATTCTAGATGTTTCTACAGTAGAAGGTTCTGGAAAGTATCTGAGGCGCTATATAAGGCCGGTATAGACCACGACCGAGGGAGTATTGAATTGGCGATACAAACGAAGACTTCGAAGCGATACAACTGCGAACTAAAGCGATCGGTAGTAAAATTGTGTTTTGTTATTAGTGTGGTTTAAAGTTGTAATTAGTGTTGTGTAATTAAAGTGTCAATTTTGGTAATTCACTCGGCAGTTTTTAATTGTATCGAACCCCAAGCTCGTAACAATTGGTGTCAGAAGTGGGATCAAATCATGCCGATTTTACCAAAGGACGACACGGAGGGTATCCGTACCCGAAGTCAACGCCAGCAAGAGACGGACCAGAGACGATTTGGTAATGCAACGCCGCAAACGTCGAAGGGCCAGCTGCCGACCACGGAGGCCGGCTCGTCAGAAGCTCCTGCATCTGCAGCACCTGACTTAGATGCTCTGATTATGATGCTGCAGGAGCAGGCTCGCCGACAGGAGGAACAGGCCCGCCGACAGGAGGAACAGGCCCGCCGACAGGAGGAACAGGCCAGCCGACAGGAGGAACAGGCCCGTCGGTTGGAAGAGCAGCTGCAGCGCGGACAGGAGGAACAGGCCCGCCAACAGGAAGAGCAGATGCTCTCATGAAGGACCTTCACACTACCTTCGGGGAAGAGATAAGGAGGTGAAGGATAGGGTTGCTCAACATGACAACCGCCTGTCGGAAGCTGAAACCCGAATCGAACAAGTGAACAATCGGGTTGACAACGTGATTGCTGACGTGAAGAAAACGCTGGACGACCTCAAACTTGGGGATGGAGTTACAGCCCCGTGGTAGCTACAATACCTTCGCTACGTGGATTCAAAGTGCCGCCGTTCGACGGGACTTCTTCCTGGTCGGCGTACAGAATCCAGTTCGAGGCTGTCATGAAGGCGAACGGCTGGAATAAAAGTCAGGCCATGACTGCTCTCACCCTAGGCTTGCGCGATCAGGCCTTAACTGTTCTGGAAGCTCTCGGTAAGGAAGTGACTTACTAGCAGCTCCTTGAGGCGTTGGAGGCGAGATATGGCGACGCTCACCTGGAACACGTCTTTCGTGCGCAGCTCAAAGATCGCGTGCAACGCAGCAACGAAAACCTGCAGCAGTGGGCCCTTGAGGTGGAAAAGCTGGTTCGAAAAGCATACCAGTCTGTACCTGCGCTCATTGTAGGAACCTGGTGCAGACATTCATCGACGGCATCCGCGACCTTGAAGTCAGAGCTGCTGTGAGGCTCGGGCACCACGAGACGCTTAAGGACGCGTTAGCCCATGCACTGGAGGTGGAAGCCGTACGGCAGGATCATCGATCCCATCGCGTCAGGGAGGTTGCAGCAGCTGCAGTTCGCGACTGCAATAAAGGATACAGCCCTAGGTGCTACGGCTGTGGGGAAAGGGGCCATCTTCGATCCAGCTGCCCTAAGCGAACTGTAGAAAGGGGAGGTGATCGATCTCGAGAGGGTAGTGCGGCTAACAGCACCGCCCAGCAGCAGCAGGGAAACGAGTAAAAGCCAGGACTGTGGGGCGGGTGCTGGCTGATGTTAAAATAGCCCCAAGGATTTCGATCTCAGCCTAATCATCAAGGCGAGGTCAACGGAACGCCGTAAACTGACCATAGACACTGGAGCCTCGCACTTGTCAGTTCCCAACTTATAAGTCAGTTCCTTGGGGACTCCGCATACAACCGAGAGCGCATTAATTTGGTAACAGCCACCGGTCAGCGCATACCCGTCCGTGGAGAGAAGGAGATGGAGTTGAAGCTAGGCAACATGATCTACCTGCATAATGTCATCGTGGCTGATATAATAGACGACTGCATCCTGGGCCTAGACTTCATGAGGAAGAATTGTTGTGAGATCGATGTTAAGCAAGGTGTTTTGAAATGTAGACATGAGGAACTTTTCGTGGAAGGGGCGATACCAGGAATGTGTACAGCCTTAAGAAGATTGTTCTGCCGCCGAGATCGGAAACGATTGTGCCGGTTAGTCTTCCTCGGAATCCCGGGCAAGCTCATCGTTGTGTACTCGTGGAAAGGGTGGACAATGACCTTCCGTGGAAAGTGGCTCGAACCTTGGTCAGAACCACCGACATCTCAAGAGTATGTGCTGAACCTTTGTGATCAGGAACAGATTATGGAAAAGGCATACTGGTTGGTACTTGTGAGGAAGTGGATTGGTTGCATAGGTGCCAATATCCATCGACTGGGACCCCAGCAAGGATGCACAAACGAGGGTGACCACACTTTTAGAAGACTGTCGCAGCGTTCTCTCCCGAATGAAGTGGTCAAGGCGAAGAAGTTGTTACTCAAGTACGCCGATGTTTTCTCGTCAAACGATGCTGACATAGGAAAGACTGGCTAGTTCAACACAAAATAAACACAGGAGAAGAATTGCCTATCCGTCAGCGCCAAGAAGATTGCCGGTAGCACGTGAAAAGGAAGTGGAAACCATGATTGAGGGAATGGTGAAGGATGGTGTTATTGAACCTTCATCTAGTCTATGGTGTTCACCTGTGGTGCTGGTAAAGAAGAAGGACGGCAGCATGCGGTTTTGTGTTGACTACCGCCGTCTGAACGACGTTACAAAGAAGGACAGCTATCCCTTGAAAAGAATTGATGACACGCTGGACATGCTTACAGGCGTAAAGTGGTTTAGCACACTGGACCTGAAAAGTGGCTACTGGCAGGTTGAAATTGACCCTAAGGACAAGGAGAAACTGCATTCTCGACAGGAAAGGGTCTGTGGCAATTTAAAGTTATGCCATTTGGATTGTGCAATGCTCCAGCAACGTTTGAAAGGTTGATGGAGCTTGTACTTACCGGGTTAATTGGCGATGCCTGTCTGGTCTACTTGGATGACATCGTCATCGTAGGCCGTACGTTTGAGAACACCTTCAAAACCTGGAACGCGTGCTCATGAAGATTCAGAGTGCCAACCTCAAGTTGAGTCCGAAGAAATGTTCACTATTCAAACGGCAAGTTAGCTTTTTGGGGTATGTAGTGTCGGAAGAAGGTATCCGCACGGATCCGGAGAAAATTGCCGCTGTCAAGGATTGGCCGGTCCCAAAAGACAAGACGCAGTTTAGAACATTTTGGGTATGTGCTCTATTATCGGCGATTTGTAAAGAACTTTGCAGATATAGCCAAACCTCTGCACAAGTTAACCGAGGAGAAGCGACATTTCTGCTGGGATGAAAGTTGCGATATCGCATTCCAAGAGCTCAAGGACCGTCTGTGCGAAACACCTATTTTGGCGTACCCTGATGCGGGCAAGGAATTTATAGTTGACACAGACGCAAGTGATATAGGACTTGGCGGTGTGTTGTCTCAACGGAATGGTGATCAAGAGGTTGTGATAGCGTACTTCAGCAAGTCGTTGTCAAAGCCGGAAAAGAACTATTGGGTCACAAGGCGAGAATTGCTTGCTGTGTAAAGTCGTTGCAGCATTTTAGCAAATATCTTCTGGGGCGGAAATTTCACTTACGAACTGACCATGCTTTTTTTTTTTATAGGAGAGGGGCAAACGAGCATGCGGCTCACCTGATGGTAAGTGATCACCGCCGCCCATGAACAACTGCAACACCAGGGGAACCAGAGGAATTGCAGATGCGTTGCCGGCCTTTTAAAAGGAGTAGGCTCTTTCTTGAAGGTCCCTAAGTCGTATCGGTCCGGAAAACTGGTGGTAAACTATTCCACAAGGAAGTTGTGCGAGGAAGAAAACATCTTCTAAATCGCACAGTGGTGGACCGCCAATCATCCAGATGGTGTGGATGGTATCGGGAGTTCTGCCGCGATGTGCGTTCGTGAAATGTGGCGGCAGGATTAATCCGATCAATTCCTCAGAGCACTCCCGTGGTAAATGCGAAAGAAAATGCAAAGAAATGCAACATCTCTTCGCAGCGCCAATGAATCGAGCCGATCGGAAAGGACTCGGTCGTCGACGATTCGAGCCGCTCTGCGCTGGATGCGGTCAAGTGGAAGGAGCTGGCACTGGGAGCCCCAGCCCAGAGATGGGAACAGTATTCCATGTGAGGCCGAACCTGCGCCTTGTAAAGTTGCAGGCGTTGTGCCGGCATGAAATACTGTCCCGCTCTGCTGAGCACGCCAAGCTTTTAGAGGCCAATTTGGCCTTCTCTTCCATGTGACCGCGAAACTGCACGCCACTCGATATGTCGACGCCGAGGATTCCGATACTGGCTGAGGCAACAAGGGATTGCCTTGAAACTGAGGAGATACGACAAAGGGTTCTTTTAGCGGTAAACGCGCAAACTTGTGTCTTCTGAGGATTAAACTGGACTAGATTTAGTCGCCCCAATCCGAGACTTTGTTCAGCAAAGACTCGACTTCAGACACAAGTTTGTTCCGGTACTCTGCGACGTTTTCCCGAGAAATATTCGCACGGCCGGCGTATAGAGCATCACCAGTGCTATCATCCGCATAGCAATGAATGCTACCGGTTTGCAACATATCATTGATATGCAGAAGAAACAGCGTTGGTGATAGCACGCAGCCTTGTGGAACACCAGCGTTAATAGGCTTGTAGTCGGAGCATGCACCGTCTACAACGACCTTGATGCTCCGATCTGCAAGAAAGCTGGTGATCCAATTGCACAATTTCTCGGGAAGCCCATAGGAAGGGAGCTTCGTAAGAAGCGCTTTGTGCCAAACCCGATCGAAAGCCTTCGCAATGTCCAAACTAACGGCCAATGCCTCCCCCTTGGACTCTACTGCCTCCGCCCATCTATGAGTCAGGTAGACCAGAAGATCACCAGCTGATCGACCCGACGAAAACCGTATTGGCGGTCACTAATCAGCTGGTGATCCTCAAGGTACCGCATGAGCTGGCAGTTTATAATGGATTCCACTATTTTTAAGAACAAGGGGTGATGGCGATAGGCCTGTAGTTGGACGGCTCTGAGCGGTCGCCTTTTTGGGATCGGTTGGACAAAAGCTGTCTTCCATGATTTCGGGACTACGCATAGGAGTAGGAGTACCGGAAAAGACGCGTTAGAACCGGTGCCAACTCCGGAGCACACGTCCTCAGCACAATTGGGGATTCCGTCAGGCCCACTCGACTTGTGGATGTCCAGGAGAAGAGTGCTTTGCGAACCGAGCGCTGTGAGAACCGAACATCCGGCATGGAGCACTCACACCGCGGGATGGTCGGCGGTGTGTTCTCCCGTCATCAAGAGTCGAGTTGGACGCAAAAGTGAGCCTAAAGGTCGGCTTTCTCTTTGCGGCGTGGGCCAGTGAGTCGTCTTCCTGTGCAGAGATGGTAGTGATGGCTTACAGAAATTCCTTGGACAGCCTTGGCGAGAGACCAGAATGCACGGGTTCCCGAAGTAAGGCGAACTAGTTTCGCCAATTCTGCCTATGTGCTCTGACTTTGCCTTGGCAATAACACTTTGAAGGACCTGGAGGCGAAGTTATACTTTTAAGCATGCTGGTGTTTACATCCCGAGCCGCCGAAGCTTCAGCCCAGGCTTGATAGCACTCCTGCTTACTGCGTAATGCAGTCTTACAGGAGCGACCAAACCAAGGCTGAGATCTGCCTCCGATGGGTACCACAGATGATGGAATAAATAGTTCCATTCCTGTAACACCACATCAGTGACAGAGTCAGCAACAGCGCTGGGATCATCCGGCGAGAAGCAAAGGTAGGATGCAAAGAAAGACCGCATTCCGTCCCAATCCGCCGACCTGTAATGCCAAACACGGCGGCAACCTGCAGAACGCAACCGCGAGGGGAGCGTGAGTGGCAACACTCCGGATCAGACAATGGTCCGAAGAGCCGAGAGGGCATCGACGGAAACCTGATATCCGTCCGGATGAGAGGTCAGCAGAAGGTCCAACAAAGAAGGTGTATGATCCTCCACATCTGGAATCCGCGTCGGCGAAGTAACCAGTTCTGTCAGACCATATGCCAAGGCAAAGTCATAAACAGATCTCCCTGCATGATCGGTTAAGCGTGAACCATTCGGCGTGTTGGGCGTTAAAATCGCCAAGGATCACAATCTCTGCGGATGGGACCTGTTGTGGCAAGGAATCTGTAGCCATTTGGACGTGGTCGATGAGTCGGTCTGTTTCGGCATTACCCCTATGGTACCTATAGAGGCACCCGTAGACGCGCGGATGGTCGTCGCTGTCTACGCGTAGCCAAAGGATGGACAGGTCCGAACCTTCAAGACTGCCGAGGCGTCGAGAACAGATGTCCTCTCTGACGTATACGCAAACTCCAGCCCGAGGCACAAAGGTGTTCAATTTGTACCCCGGTAGGAGAGATACGAAGTATCAGCCGGAGAGGACACCTGCGTCTCGTTCAGAAAGAGCAAGGCCGGCTTCGCCGTCTCGAGATGGTAGTGGACGGCGTTTAGGTTCGAGTGAAGTCCCTGATGTTGCAGAAATCACGGATAGCGTGGCAGGGTCGTCTTGGTCTTGTTGCTCCGTTTGCCCCGAGCATTTATTGTTTTGAGCGGAATTTTGCCCCCCAGAATACGCGGGGCAGCCTGAGCACCCACGCTCAGGAGTGGAGTAGCATGGTCGTGGATGCTCAGCGAGGATTCTCCAGGGTGCTGGTACCTCCTGGGGTAGTCTAAAATTTAATTCCGCTACCATGTTGATGGGGAGAATTGGGCCTCCGGTCACCTGCACTCACCAGACGAAACGCAGAAGCAGAGCTTCCACTTCACGCCAGTATTCTGTGAGGTCGTGGTACTAACCCGGCTCGAGCCGGCCATACGTGCAACAGTAAAGCTGCTGCGTGGCTCTACCACCGTTGAATGTAATGCTGCACTGAAATGGCTATTGCAGTTCAAAATCCAGAAGGACAAGTTGCGAGATGGATTGAACTACTACAGGAATACGACTTTGTGATCGAACATCGCAGCGGAAATCTCATGGCAACGCAGATGCATTGTCAAGAAGACCTTGTCCTGAAGATTGCAAGCATTGTACTAGACAAGAGGGTAAGAAAGTGGTATCTGTGAGGATGCTTATGACAGACCAGCTCAACAATGAGTGGAAAGACAGCCTACGACATGCACAGCAGGAAGATTCAGATGATAAAATTGGGGGTTATATAGGCATGTTAATATATAGGTCCCTGTATCTAATATATTAAAAATAGTTTTTGTTGCTTCGTATTTTATGCCCTGCCATACCGTTCATCAGATTGCGCTAAAACTTAATCAACTTATTGCTTGCACTTCGCGAAGGTTATAGGGATAGTACAATTAACTTACAGTAAGTAGGTGGCGCGCGTGTCGTACTGAAAAATTTATTTAATAATTATATATTATATATTCAATGAATGTATTATTATTCTTAAAGAAACAATATAACTCTTCCAAATTTAAAACCACATTTTCACAATCGTTTCTTCTGCGTCAGCAACGCTCTGGGAAGCTAGTTTCTTATAAATTAACCATGTAAATAAGTATAAAAGCATTTGAAATAACCCATTGGATCAGTAAGATGAAGCAGCAATAATCCGGCCGTAAAGTACGAGGAACCGTCAACCGATGAGTAAGAAAGGTTCTCGAGTTTTAGTCAAGGGTAAGTAGAGTGAAGGTCGTAAAGTGACGCCTTCTGTGAAGGACGTAAAACGTGCAGGAAGTCTGAGTACAGGTGGCTTTGGACCAAGGTTCCTTGGAAGATCTTCGTTAATAGTGGA
The DNA here is from genome assembly GCA_029286625.1 of Parnassius orleans. Taxonomy (NCBI): domain Eukaryota; kingdom Metazoa; phylum Arthropoda; class Insecta; order Lepidoptera; family Papilionidae; genus Parnassius; species Parnassius orleans. Next base: position 114,558 of record JAGSMP010000415.1, read on the forward strand.
CTTGTAATAGACTGCAATGAACGAAATAAAAGCAAAGAATAGCTACTAGTATTTACAGCCTTTCTGATAAATTCATTAAAAATGAATAAGCATTCAATGGATTGAATAACTCGGCAATTTTCTTAAGAATTTAGAACGATTTCTATAAAAATAATAAACTGTTAAGAAGAAAACTCTGATTTTGCAGAAATTCTAATAAATTAGCGAAGGCAAGAAAGCAAAAAACTTTGTAAATCGAATCGGTAAGTTATTCTGTTACGAAATTATTAAAAAACCTAAATAATAAAAACCTACATATTTCGGTACTTAATTTCCTCAACTATTCAGATAAACGTAAGCTTGTGTACACACATTTTCAATAATGTGAAATAAAATGCAACTAATTTAATTTGTGCTTCTTTAAATATTTCTTGACTATATTATTCGGCGTAACAGTTTACTTTAATACAAAAACAAGGTAAAATGAGAAGACCAAATTTTCTTTTTCAATATACGTGCGTGATGCGTGCGCGAGTGTGTGCAAGTAATTGCGATTGTGTGCGTGCTTGTATGCGTGCATATGTGTGTGCGTACGTTACGTGCGTGCGTGCATGTGTACGTGCGTGTGCATGTTTAAAACAAGCAAATTTTTAATCTGTATTTCAAAATATTTATAAAATCAAATATTATACTGTATATGCTGGCACTGTATATTTTAAGTCACCTATAACTTATTTTTGATAATGTTTGAAAAGAGTAATCAACGAAAATCTCCTCCAAGTGGTAGAGTTTTTGTAATTAGTTATTTGAAACTAAGTCAACCACCGGGACATAATTCATTAGTAGCTACGGTTAAACTTTCCTCATTTCATAACTTCAGCTTATCATTACAGTGGAAATTCTAAATCCCTTAAGCCGAGTTAGATATCGGCCGTTAGAGTTTTAGTATTGTCGTATTAATAGTTATTGTGTTTTGTAAGAACTATTCAATCGCTACGTTATTCAGAGAAAACAACTATCTCTATCGTAGCTTACAAAAGTTCTTTGTAAGTTATGCTACCAATAATTATTTCTAGTTTTATGATTTATACTTATATCACTTAGGGTCATGTGTTTTCGTATAAAAAAGTAAGATAGCTCTAATTGTTTACTGTTGTAATGATTTGCAATAACTAATCGTTTCAGTTGTTATTTTCTTTTTTTATTAAATACTACCAAAAATATAAATGTGAAAAGAGACGCCAAATTCTCTACATACGACGTTCGGGGATGTCGGCTTCGTAGATATCTACAAAAACCCGACTGGGTAGCCTTCGGGAACGGTTCATGTATTACTTAACATCTTAATATTAGAGTGAACGACCAGTGCGTGTAGCCAGTTATGACATATTGTAGAACTTAAAGTCGTTGTGTGAGATGTGGATAGGACATTTCCACGCGTCAATAGATTATGTACAGGAGATACCTTAGACGAACCAGAGTAACTAACATAGCTAAAAAAAGCAAAGCTGAATCGGCAATGCCGCCCATTATAGCTAAATAAAACCGACAACAGATGGAGAAGAAATGTCTCAAGTAGCAGCCTTTAACTGGTTAGACTGCCCTGCACTAGATGACCTGATAAAACCAGCAGTAAATCGATGCATGTAGGTGGATCGGGGCCGTGTTCTGTGGATTTCCTTGCTAAGTTATTATTAGTTGATGATTATGATGAGCGAGATGATAGAATATGATTTACATAAACTGCGAAAGCATTTGTAGTGGCAATAAAATATTTCTAAGTAATAATAAACAAAAAAATACGTTACATTTAAGGGGAGCATTTCAAAATTGTAATCTAAAAATGACAGCCTATGTACATCCTACAGCTGGAAAGAGGCCTCCTCTCATTTCTGAGAGATTTCTGGAGCAGGTAATTTGTGCAGTGCTTGTTGGGAACTTTACATGACCGCGAAATATTTTATTCCACAGGCTCTAAATCTTAAATTTGCAATTGACAATTTCATTGGTGCCGGCGGGTATCAAACTCGGGTTGCTCGCTTACTGTGAAATTTAAGACAAGCACTTGGCTACCACAGCCCTTTCCATGTACACTAAACCAATAAGTTTTCGTTAATATTATACCTAAACATTGGATCATTAATCTATAGACCCTCGATATATTAAAACGGAACGAAGGTTTCGAACTTTGTTGACCCTTGTCTTACTCTTAATTAATTAAATCCGATCTTTTTAAGGCATATGGGGAATTCATTAAGTGACATTTATTGAATGCAAACAACTTCTATTTCTATAACTAATGAATTGAAAGGTTGAAAAAATATTCAGCGCTAAAAAATAATTCGTAGCTTCCTTTATTATTAAGGGACTTCTTTTATTTTGATTAATCGTTAAAAGGGTCATGCTAGTTATAATTAGGGTATTGAAATAAATTTTATATCATCATTAGGGTACTGTTATATATCATCATTCTGGTCCTGTTTCTATCAATTAATTAATTACAGCCTGTCAATAGTCGTCTGCTTAACGTAGGACATAATTATGGCACTCCATAGATTGTCTCATGTTCGCATGCGAATTGGCACCCGCCTTAGAGTAATTACATACATACGTGAAATATGCAATCCTTTTTTTTCTTGCTATATTGCCATAAAGAAATTTCTTCACTCTTGTACACTATAAGCGTTTATTGTATCCTATGTTTATGTGATTTCGTTATTTTTTTATTATAGTGATATTTTCTAAGGATATTTTTATTTTATTATCACACCAATATCTAATAATATAAATACAAAGAACAATGGCGAACTCCCATACAAATTTTTATGTCAGGTAATCTGGAAGCGTCTTTACATCAAAAATATCAAAAGCGATTCACCATCCTTACCTGAGATTGTTTGTCTAAGATTTTTTATCAACGAAGTCAGGAATAATTGTTAAGAGGCTTCGAAGATTTCTAGGTTATATGAAGTTATGTCACTGAAATGGTTCAGAAATATTATCAGTTAATGAGTTTTTGACCTAAAGTATTTCAGTCGTTTAATTTTATATTAATTTTCTATTAATAACTATTCACTATTAGGTATATTATCGTTTCAAGGTTATTTTTGAGTAATCAACTAGTGGGGCAGGAAAACTCTCTATTAAGGAATTTACTCGCTTATTAAGGAATTCACTGCCTAATGAGAATTCAAAATAATATGTTTAGCCATAGTTTTCTTTTAAAAATGTTTTTAAAAGAAAACTATACGAGCATAATCAAAAGGCAAAACCAAGAACACAAAACACAGAGAGCACAAACGGCGCGAGAGCAGTGTGTGTGAGATGCGTAACGAAAACGTCATTAAGACATTGTCATAATTGTGTTGTTATAGCATTTATATTGTTTCACTAAACAATCTGAATTCCAAAATATATAAGAAAATACTACATATTTTTAAATATTCTTATGTAACTTTTTAAATGATATAAAACGCAATAATAATTATATTATTTTATCTTAAACCAGATGCAACAAGATGAATTTAAAATGATTTTTAACTACGAAAGTGAAGTAATTATAAACTGGTCACACTAAGTGACGGAAGCGATATCCATTTGATTACAATCAATTATGTTTCCAAAAACGTTGTGATTTTTATTCTGGCTTTTACTAGTTCTGATGTTTTTTTTTTTTGATAAAATGCAATATATTATTTTATTACGTCCTTTAAGAATTATAACTCAAGACGCTTCAAAATATTTGACATATTATTTCGCCATTGTTCTTTATACCCTTGCTTATTAACTTACTTATATACTTGTTACTTAAAATGAATGCTATATTTTACTGAAATACATTCATTGTAATAAGTAGTTAACTTAAATTTCAGTTTCGGTTTTGGGCGAGATCATTGTGAGTTTCGTTTTATAATTGGATTAAAAATCCACTTCCAGTCGGACTCTTAAGAGGTAATTTAAATTTAGTTACTAGAACCTCTTTTATTTAAAAATTAACAAATTACCTCTTGTCCTAACTACTTAAAGTAAATAAGTAGTAAAAGAGTCGTGTCGTGTTAATCAAAGATAACCGAGAATTAGAAGACAAATAACAGCAAAATAGAATACAATATAGGTTCGAAAAAAAACCTCTGTCCTGGGAAAAACTAGCAGGAAACCCAGCGGGACTTAAAAAAATATTTACAATATAGTATTTCATATCATAAAGTATGGAAACATTTAGAATCATTCGAAATCATTCGCAGGGGTTATTATCAATCATGTACTCTTTAGTAGTTTAATAACCCTTACTAAACAATTTCTGTTTAATAAAAATTTTAAGCTTTTTCATAGATAAGTCCTGCATATTTTCTGGGACTTTGTTGTACATTGCCCCATAAAAAAATTACTGACTCTTTGGAGTCGAGGAACTGGTATAACTATCTTGTGCTTGTTTCTAGTATTTACAGAATGTGTGATCTACATTCTCCATATCATTATTATCAATAAAACTATTTATATAACTATTAATTCACAGGATGCTTTGGGTATATTCTGTGACCTATCAGGAAACTTCAACACTACGATGTAAGAAGTGATGCTCTTAAATTAATTATTTCATATTTAAGTAACAGAACGAAAAAAAGTTGTCATTAACAGTATGAGCTCTTCCGGGTCGATGGTACAAATGGGCGTGCCTCAAGGCTCAATTCTCGGCCCCTTTCTGTTTCTTGTATACATTAATGATTACCTTACACAGTAGGGGATAACCATGATATAGTATTATTTGCTGATGACACTTCTTTTATTTTCAAATTAAGACGACAATAAATAAAATATGACGAAGTAAATAATGCTATATCTAAATTAGTAAATTGGTTCAATGTTAATAGTTTGCATTTAAATGGCACTAAAACGAAATGTATAAATTTCATGACTCCAAATGTCACACAGTTAAATGCTAATGTGATTTTAAATGGGGAGGAACTGAGTCTTGTAGATACCACCATTTTTCTTGGAATCACACTAGACGCGAAGCTTCAATGGAGACTCCATATATCAAAACTAGGAAGCAGACTTAGTTCTGCAGCATATGCTGTAAAAATATTAGAAATCTTACCAGTGTTGAAACAGCTAGACTGGTTTACTTTAGCTATTTCCATAGCAAAATGTTGTATGGTATTTTGATATGGGGACAGCTGACACTGAAATTATACCCTCGACTCCATCGAGTCAGTAATTCATTCTTGGGGCGATGTATACGCTTTTACAACAAAATCCCAGAAAATATGCAAAATCTGACCTGCTCAAAGTTCAAAACCTTAAATAAACAATTTTTTATAAAAAGGGTTATTATAATATTAAGGAATTTATGGATGATAATAACCCCTGGGAATGAGGGGATCGCTACCAAGCTATTTGTAATTTGTTTTGTGTTTTAATTGTGTAACATACATGATTGTAAGCTGTTATTTAAAAAAGTCCCGCTGGGTTTTTTTGCTGGTTCTTCCCATGACAGAGGTTTTTTTTTCAAACCAGTGGTAATTAAACAAAAGAGTGACTTTCAATAAGTATTATTTATAATATAAATTGAATAAAAAAGTTTTTGTTTCTGTTTCTGGTTCTGTTTCTATTATTGTTTTTATGTACATACATTAAATTTTCGTAAATATACTGAGAGACCTAAGTTAATATATTTATTGCTTTAAATTTTTCTCTAAGGGATTCCTTCGGAACTAGGTTATAAATTATTCTTTTTTTTATAGGATTGGGTGACAAACGAGCACACAGTCCACCTGATGGTAAGTGGTTACTGTGACCCATAGACATTTACATCTATCCTCAATAAAGAATCAAAATGCAGATGTGTTGTCACCCGTGAGGACTAAGATGGAACCCGATTAAGTGAGTGGCTACACTTGAACGGTCAACGTCATTTCAATTTCAATGCCATTGAACGGCGTTAAAGTAGGCGTTATTGTTCCTTATATTTCAAGCAAGATGGACGTATATTTGTTTAAATGGGTTCCCATTAAGCTTTCCTTCTTCTTTTTAATTTCTTCGAGTAATAATTGCATAATTCGTCGCCAATCATTAATTTGCGATGTACGATTCTTAAAACTTTTGAGTCTCGGGTCGCACAAACATGGCTCTGTTTGCAGAATCTCAAGAAATGTAATAGCTTTTCCATTATACCACTCCATCATAGCCATACGTGTGACCCTGTTGCGCTCACCATGCACAATGAGACAAACGTAGTGTGGCCGCTTCAACGCATTATTTCGTGCGTTAATCCCTTTGATGTACCGCCACTCCAGTTATCGCCAAACAGCAAACGGCATTGTTAATGCCGTTGTCAAATTAACGCGTAAAGTCGTGGCCTCACCTACATTCAACATCCATCAACGCGATAATTAACGGCATTTCTCGTTAGTGTGGCCCCAGCATTAAAATCAGGTGGACGTGTCAATTGTTTATGTAAAAATATTAAAACAACACAGCATAACATTCGTAAGAGTAGCAGGCGAATGTGAGCACTGTTTCCATTAGCAAAGAATTGTTTTGCGTGTGGCGGGCGTACCGGTGAGCGCGTGCTCGTTGGCGGGCGCGCGCAGCTTGTCGTGGCGCGGCAGGCGCACGGGCGGGCGCGCGGCGCTCAGCAGCGTGTGCAGGCTCACCAACGCCGTCTCCGGTTCTCTACACTCACCATACGAAACACAGCAGCGTTAAGCTGCTATTTTACGCAGGTGTTCCGTGAGAGCGTGGTCCTTCCCCGGTCGAGCCGACCCATTTGTGCTATAAATATACTACTAATATATCTGCGGCATAGCTCTACCACGTATAAAAAATTCTTATGGCTCTCTTTTGAAAAACAAATATAGTTTCAATGTCAGTCGCATTACCCCATAGCAAGATTCCATATGAAATTAAGCTATGGAAATCATCATCATCATCATCATCACAGCCCTCCACAAGTCCACTGCTGAACATAGGCCTCTCCTAAGGAATGCCACAAAGCACGGTCCTGAGCCACCTGCACCCATCGACTTCCTGCATATCTTACCAGGTCGTCACTCCATCTAGGGGGGGATGCCCTACACTTTGTCCGGTACGAGGCTGCCACTCGAGAACCTTTTTTCCCCATCGGTTGTCGGTTCTTCGAGCTATATGGCCGGCCCATTGCCACTTCAGCTTACTAATCCGTTGGGCTATGTCGGTCACTCTGGTTCTACTGTGGATATCCTCATTTCTAAGTTTATCACGCAGAGAAACTCCGAGCATAGCCCTCTCCATAGCTCGCTGAGTGAACTTGAGCTTCCTCATCCGGCCAGCAGTGAAGGACGACGTCTCAGTTCCATAGGTCATCACTGGCAACACGCACTGGTTGTGTTGCTATGGAAATAACTAAAATAAACTAATCTAGCTGTTCCATTTCAACACATGTAAGGCCTCTAATCTTTTTACAGCATATGCTGCAGAACTAAGTTTGCTAGCTAGTGTAAATATATGGGCCCCATTGAAGATTCGCGTCAACTGTAATTCTGAGAAAAAGATGAAGTCAACAGGACTCAGCTTTTCCCCATTTAAAGGCAAACTGGTATTAAAGCACACTGTTTAACATTATCGTGTAGTGGCGGTGTTGGAATATCCACTACCTAATACCATCAAGTGGGTGTCGTAAGAGGCGACAGAAGGAAACAATTCATGAAATGGGTAGTACCGTTTTCCTAATAACGACTTAAAATAAAAATAAGAACTGCGGTTATCAACCGTGCCAAGCGTGGCAATTATGGCAAATATCCTCCCTAAGAGGCAATATAATAAAATCTATTGGGAAGGCCTATGTTCTGTAGTGGACTTTAGTAGCCTGTACTAATAACTAATACGGTTTTACTTTTGATGTTGTTTCCTTTTTATTACCTTTCAAAGGCAAATTGTTGACGTTAAACGAGTAACAATCCTTTTAATTTTTTGATTTAATAAAACACTCTTTTCTGGTATATTAAACACTTTCAGAAATGAAAACCAACAATTTGTGTTTTGACACATTTTAGTTTCGGCTGGGATTTGAATCTAGTAGTAAGCTAATATGGTAATTAAGTGGCCGACCGAAAGAACCGAATGCCAATGGGGAAGAAACATTGTAGAGTGGCTCCCTACCGGTAAGCGATTGTCACTAGGTGAAGTGACGACCTGGTAAGAGATGCAAGAAGTAGATGGATGCAGGTGGCTCAGTTTGATCATATATCACAATTTTGCTCAAGACTTAAGAGGCTCGAGATCCGTTTTCGCCGAAACACACACCTTCTAACCACCTTGGATGATATTCTTCACAATCCTTCTTCCCCAGCTTATCTAAAAGAGCGTTTTTCATACTTAAGCTTATCCCGTTCGATGACCAACAAAACTCTAACTATCCCGATGCATAAATCTACATACTACTCGAATTCCTTTACAGTATCATCAATTACACTTTGGTACAACCTTCCACGAGATTTAAAAATGCTCCCTCATTAATACATTTAAACGTAAGGTTCAGGCACATGATTAATGATAATGGTTTATATAATATTGTAATATCCTATACTAGATTGTATGTATTTTATTGGTTAAAATGTATTTTTATTTATATGTATTTATATATATATATATATATGTATGTACATGTATATATATATATATATATATATATATATATATATATATATATATATATATATATATATATATATATATATATATATATATATATATATATATGGATAATCCTGAAATACCTAATAGTACAGGTATCAGGTGCTCAAATAAAAGAAAAAAAAATATTCCAAGTGGTGCCGAAAATATGAAGGTTTTAAAAAAATATGTTTTTATTGACCTTAATGTACTTTCATGTACACCACTAACGCAAATTAATGAAATTCGTTGCGTTTTTGGTGTTCTCGTATTCCTCACAGACTATTCAATTAGAAATGCAGTAAAGAGTATGAGTATCTATTGTACTTTTTTGCAAAAACAAAAACTTCAATTTTTAGCATGTTTTATAAAAAAATAATTTTGGCAAAAATTTGAGGGCCATTCGTGAAAAACAAAGTATGAAGACCTAAGTGGCCAACTGTTTCAAAAATATGCGCAGATAATACAGTTACAAAATGGTATAATACATAATTTTATCCAAAGATAGAAAATTAAATAAAATCTTATCTTTCCTTTCACGGTGAAAATGACAAGTGCGTTCTTGAGTAAAAGAGTCCTTTTTATTGTAGTAAAGATTTTATAAAATTGGTATTTAATATCTGAATGTGGCCCACGTTAACCATCTTTTGTTTATTACGATTTACGAGACAGGGATAGGTAGAGTGTGAGTGAGAGAGAGAAGAGTATAATGTTAATACATTTTCTCGCGCGACTGGGCACATAACAAAGGCAAGTATTTAGTGCGTCTCTCGACTTATTGGGTATCGCATGTGTGCATTCCTTTTGGAATTCTCTGTGATTTTAAAATCAGTGTTATAACGACGACTCCTGGCTATTTCATTGGACTCTTAGTTTTGCTTTGTGATTTGGACTGTCTTTGATAATTTTACGACGACTTGGCTTGTATCTGGTGTGATATTGTGTATCAAGATGCAAGTATTCAATATACGGCACAAGAATACGCAAACATGCACTTCATTTATGGTGAATGCAGAAGCAACGCAAGTGCTGCTGCAGCCCTTTATAAGTAAAGATACCCTACCGTGCGTCACCCAGATTACCGCGTATTCATCAGAGTCCATAGATGTTATTCGGAAGGTAGAATACCTGGCAGCGGCATTGGTGGTATGAGCACTGGAAGACTAGATAATATCAATACACAAGACATCGTGCTTAACGAAATTGAGCAAGACCCGTCCACCTCTACTAGAGTAATAGCACGACGTACTGGAATCTCGAAGACGACCGTGCACCGTGTACTGAAAATAAATAAATTTTATCCCTACCACATTAGACGCGTCCAAGCTCTACAACCGAGCGATTACAACGCACGATTGTTTTTTTTTTTCGGTAAATGCTTGCAAAAATAGAACAAGATCCACAATTCATCGACAAACTTCTGTGGAGCGAACTCTTAAAAAAGACGGATACTTTAACATGTAATCTGCACAGCTGGCAACTCTCAAATCCGCATCTAATGCGAGAAGAGAGCTCACAATACCAGTTCAAAAAAATTTTGGACTGGTATATTAAACGGAAAATCATTGGTCCATTTGAACTGCCCGGAAACGTATCTGGACAAAGTTATTTGAATTTTCTACAAAATGATCTGCCAAATTTAATGGAAGAGGTGCGTGAGAAGGTGAGACAATCCCACTGGCTACAAAATGATGGTTGTCCTGCACATTATGCTGCAAACGTCCGTGTGTATTTAAATACCACGTATCCAAATAAATGCATTGGTCGCTTAGGTCCCATTTTGTGGCCTCCGCGATCCCCGGACTTAATTAAATCCACTAGATTTTTTTTACTGGGGCTGTCTAAAAGAAAAGGTGTACTTCAAGTCTATTTTAAGTTTGGAGGAATTGCGCAGTCGTGTGCAGGAGGCCGCTTCAAAAATAACTGAACGGCGCATGACTTCTTATAAGAGCATTTATTAGAAGATATCGAGCTTGTATCAGAGTCGGTGGCAGACAAATCGAACACCTGTTATGAAATAAACAAATCGAAAACCTGTTATGATTGATTTATGTACAACCTAACGCTTTTATTATGACAATTTAAGACAAGATTATTTTTTTCTTTCTTCATTCGAATTTATTATTTTTGCATCTTAACGTTAAATAAAATTATTTATTATACCATTTTATAAACTGTATTAACAGCGCATATTTTTGAAAAAATTGTGCCACTTAGGTCTTACTTTTTTTTCACGAATGGCTCTCATGCTTTTGTCAAAATTATTTTTTTATAAAATTTCATGCTAAAAATTTTACTATATTTCTAATAGAATAGTCTGTGTGGAATAAGAGAACACCAAAAACGCAACAAAATTCATTAATTTGCTGCAGTGGTGTACACGAAAGTACAGTAAGGTCAATAAAAACATTTTTTTTAAAACCTTCATATCTTTGCACCACTTGAAATATTTTTTTTTGTATTATTATTTGAGGGCCTGATACCTGTACTATTAGGCGCTCCAAGATTATCCATTCTTTCTGGGACACTATATATATATATATATATATATATATATTATATGTTTTGAATAATATGTCTAAATATGTTAGTTTTTCTCTTGTGGCTCTACCCATAGCTCTCACCACACTAACAAAAGTTATGGCAGAGAATGCCTTTTCGGCATTAAGTTCGCCTTTCTACAAATTTTATTTAGAAGCCAAGAAATCTAATCATCAGAATCACCAGGTTATCAAAACCAAAACGCGTTGAAAGCTACTCTGGAAGAAATTAATGCAAGAAAAACTCAACTCAGTATACGACAATATGAAAAATTGCTTTTGTTTTTCTTCAGGCACTACACCTATTGTAAAAACTGAAACACGTTTACAAGTTTACAAATATTAAGGTGTTTTATTAGTTATATAATTTTAATTGAACTCACAGTGAAACCGTGCGGTCTGCGCAGAAGATTCATATATTTTCGTCCGTCACCATATTTTAGACCCCTGGGTGTCGTAAGAAACGACTGTAAAAATGCTAGAAAGACTTAATTACTTACGATGGATAGCGTATTGCTTACGCCAGACATAAAATCCTAGACCGGCGCGGCAAATGGAAGAAGCGTCAAGGGTGCGAGAGGCACACATCCGTATCAGACGAATGTAAGTATCTATATATTTAATTATAAAGCATGTGTATTCCGTGGATGCATTTCTCGCAATGCTCGAACTGCATGCAGGAGATTGGCATATTGAGAAAAATTTGGCAGATATACTGTTGGAGAAGTGGAGTATTAAATCAAAATATTTTTATTAAGTGTGACACTACGTGTACACAGTTCACCTGATGGTAATAACCCTCTAATAAGAATCAAAATGAATTGCGTTGTCACTCCTGAGGACTAAAACAGAATGCCTCGTTATCAGTAAAAGGGTCTACGATTTTCTACGCTCACCTTACGAAACACAGCTGCATTATAAGTTGCTACTTTACGCTGGTATTCTGAGTGTGTGGTACTTCTCCGGGCAAGCCATCCCATATAATATGCTGCAACCATAATATATCTGCAGCATTGCTCTACCACGTTAAACTAATTAATTTATATAATTGATTAATAATTGTATAACATATTGTTTGTTATAATTATAAAAGGTCTTCCTGGGTTTCTTCCTGGTTCTTCGCAGGTTAGAAGTATTTTCTGAACCATTGATAAAAGTTTAATATATCTTTATTTCTCATAAGATCTCCAGAAATCTTTAAATTAAATACACATGAGAGAACACATGATAATGACCACTGGGAATGATGTGATCGCTACCATGCTGTTTATAATGTCTTCACAACAACTGTATAAAATAATATATTGAAAATTGATTTTATTAAAAAAAAGTCCCGCTAGGTTTCTTGCTGATTCTTCCCGGGACAGAGGTTTTTTCCGAACCAGTGGTAAAAGTAAAAAATCACTTTCAATAAGTATTCTTGTAATCTATATTGAATAATGAAATAAATGATTCTATTCTATTCTATACACGTATATTTGAAAATAACCGAACACTACCTTAATATAATATACCCTAATAAACTAACAGTATGTGTGGGTAGGTATGTTAGGTATACATAATAGTTCAGAGGTAATCAATAAAAGTTGGGTTGTTATAAAATAAATGAAATGATGAAAGAGAACCAGATTCTAATCGACATCTTTATTTATTTATTTTATGACATTCATTTCCAGAAATCTTAAAACACATAAATGAAACCGAAAACTATAGAATAGTGTAACCTTATCAAGTTGACGTTAAAGCGTAACCTCGCTTCCCGTTTGAGGTATGCAATTTTATGATATCTACTGACTGTGTTCGGCATGCGTAGCAATTCTTTCTTTCTTCTTTTTTGTCAGACCTCTGCGCTCACAACTACTTAGCAAAGTTTTTAATTGGATGAATGGAATACGCACACGGGACAAATAAAGAAACATTCATTTTAGGACTTATTGAATTTAAGATGTTGAAATTGAATGAGTTAAGATCCACGTAATAAAAAAATTATGTGTCTTACCTAGTTTGAGGTGCACCTCCCTATTGCAAACTATTGAAAATCCTACCTACAAAATTCGGGATTGCTAATACTCATCACGCCGAGCTAGCCCTGAGTAGGAGGAACTGGGTAACCCAGTAAGAATTCTTGAGTTGGCGCAAATAACACAGGCACACGTTACTTTTGCCGCGTAAGAGTATCCACTACCCCATGTAATCCCGTGGGTAACGTAAGTAGCGACAGAGGGAAACTGAAGCAGGAGATGGGCAGCAGGAATGCCTGCGCATGTGAACTATTAGTGGAAACGACGAAAATAGTTGTAGGTATCACCACCTTATATAGCTACGATGGTGACACCTCAAGTTTTTAGTCAACCTAATTCCTAGTCACCTCAAGTTCTTGAGAACTTGGGATATTATTATCATCGACTGTCTGCTAGCCAAAATCTCTCAAAATCATCGCCATCGGTCGCACCAACATGTTTAAAAGAATTTTCTTAACATATTTTGTGAAATGTAATAACAGTGTTTGATGTATTCTTTTTGGCTGAAGGCCTTGTAGCCAATGCCACAATAAATTAAAAAAGGCGAGTCGGTGAGCTTAAAGTAGTTACTCTCGCACTGGTAATATTGCTTCCTTTTACAAATATGAAAAAATGAATTGTTCAATGCAATAATCGGAAGACATAAGATATTTTTGGTATTACAGTGGCTCTTACTTTACCCGCGGGGATAAAATTGCCACACAGCACCACAAAACTGCCTTTTCATTGGTAATAAATAAATAAAAACGTCTATAAAATCTGAATAGGTAAGTCATACCTTACGAATGGATGTGAAATTGTTTAGAATCGAGAGTATAGAAGCCGCTGCACTTTATATCACAATAGGCGTCTCAGTGAATGCGTTCTAATGAAATATAGAAACGTTTTGTCGACGCGCACCATTGACTCTAGACCCACATACGAGTTGAATAGACTCCGAGCACCCTAGTTGTTTCTTTGTATATGGAAAAATTCATTATCTCACGTTCCGTCCGACTGTCCTGATCCAGCGAAAGCGTATCTTCATTTTTAATATAAAGTTATATGACATTCGATTTTGTTAGTTCAGATAGTTAATGTTATGTTATTAAGAAATAATTTTTTATAAGGATCACTGACATTATGTTGTTTATGCCTAAAATACCGTCTGAAGTCGTCATTGACTCGATTTCATATATCATACATACCACAAACTATGGAAATTCGGAAACTATGGAAACTATGGAAAAGCGAACTCTTTTCTTTCAATATTATGTAGCATTTTCCTGATAATTCTTACCAAGAAAGCGCCTAATATTTTAGCATTTGCGTCAAAATACAATTGCCTTTATTGATTTCATTTCAATGATGTTAATTTAAGAAAACGATTCGATGACGCATTAACGGAAGTGAGATTTATTCCCGAATTGAACAATAAAGCGCGCCATTCAACGATGAGCGCCGCACCAAACGGCTGAATTTGAATAAAAGCCCAGTTAATATAACTGACGTAAAGCGCTTTACACTGCAAGTGACGTGTACGTCTGTATTTTAATACGATAGGCCAATAGGGTAACTGTTAAAGTAAAAGCTTAGAGTAAAATTTACAGCAGTCAATGTAGTTGTTTATGTAATATATATAAAATTATTGATTTGATTTTGAATGTATTTTATTTACTGCGCATGTATTTTTGATATTACCGGTTACATCCGATTCATAATTAGGTATTATCTTATCAAAGTTACAAAGAATTGGTGTAGGTTATGTATGAGTAATTATGAATTAGTAATATTATATATACGTTTGCATACCTCTACGTTAATGCGTACATTTACTGCGCTTTAAAATATATTTTGCTGTTTATTTTTTTATATTAGTAAGGGTGACGAGCAAATGAACTGTCCTCCTGATTGTAAGAGGATGCTAGGATCCATAGAGACATATAGCTTTCTTCGATTAAAATTCAAAATACAAGTGCGATTTAATTGCCCTTTGATTCTCGTTGACAAAATTCGTTGTCAACCCAAAGAACTAGGATAGTATCACATCCTGTAATACTAGCTCTTCATACCTTTCACAATGTGAATGCATTCTATACTTTAATTTTAAGTGATATAAATAAGATAATACATTACAGCTCACGGTTGTTGTTTTATATAAATAAAATATGTTCTCTATTTTTCAAACGAGCTTACAGTCCACCTTTCTGCTGAGTAACTACTACAGCCTATAGACACCTGCCACTTCATACAAAGAAAGCAAGAGATTAGTTGACACCCCTGAGAACTTAATATTATTCAGTCATCTTGTGATTATACTAGCTTCCTTAAGAGCGAGCTAAGTATCAACCTGTTCGATGAGTGATCAGTGCAGTCTATAGACATCTGCAACTTCCTTTCTCTTCAAATGAAAGACAACGGTGGATCCACTGCTGCTTATTGACAAAAATAGATAAGAGGATGGTACAACCCCAAACCTCGGAGACAGAAATGGACCCTTCCCATCTTATAAAAAAAAATGCGTTACTGTCGTGTAAAACTCGGTTGGAACCAAGTTCCTTTCGTAGTAAGTATATTATTATTGATAAACGATTTATATTATTGATTAACAATTACAAATAAATGAATTACTGGCGTCTATTAGAATGAAGCGTGATTTAAAATAAAATAATATTTGTTTCATGGCAAGATAAGAAAACGTGCGAGGAAGATGGATATTATTCCATCTCGCTTCCTTATAGCCGCTAAGGCCGTCTACACTACGTCAGAAGGGCGGAAAAATCTTACAGTTTTTCTCGCCTAGCCCCCATCCGCCAAATTCGTACCGTCCCGTAAGGAACTTCGTTCCAATAGCAAATTAACCTCGTCTCATTCAAGTATCGTACATTTAACGTTCTCTTCAGTCGTAAAATATCAGGGTTGTCAGATAACGAAAAACAAAGTAAATGTCATTCCTTTCAAGATTTCTTGCTGAGATAAATCTTTTATTTTGTTGTCAGGTTTAAGATATATTTCAGTAATAAATTCGTTATCATTACCTGACATAAAAATGAGCATAAATTTGAACTATAAAAAATATTCACTCTTGGTTTTGTTGTTAAAGTGTTGGTTAAAAAATATCACACTTTATTTTCGTATATAAAGTTGTAAAAGTGTACAAATATTGAGGTAGTGTAAATCAAATTGCAACAGCAATAAAACTGTTTTCCCTTACTTCCAGGTAACTCGAAAAATAAATAAAAAGGCGGAGAAATTAACGAAAAGCGGGAGAATATATCGATTATAGACTATCACAAAGGAAAATGAGTGAAAAAGAGAGTAGGAAGTAGCGTCATTTCAAATTCTCTTTGTTTGCAAGCATGCGGTGCATGGAGCCGTGGTAACTGAGGAGCTTAGCGATTACTATAAATTTCACAGTACGCGAGCATTACGGATTCGATCCCTTTTTTATTTTCGTGCTGCAGTCTTAAATACACTATTTACGTACATACTCAATAATATATTTAACTTTTTTTAAATAAAACTGTAGAGACAAACGAACTCACGTTACACCTGATGGTAAATGGCTACTGCAGTCCATGGACACCTGCAGCCAACCTTAAACAAAGAAAGCTAGAGATGCCTTGTCACCTCTGAAGACTAAGATGGTATGCAAACGTATATTATATATAAGTTTGCATACCTCTACGCATTAACGTAGAGGTATGCAAACGTATATATAATATTACTAATTCATAATTACTCATACATAACCTACACCAATTCTTTGTAACTTTGATAAGATAATACCTAATTATGAATCGGATGTAACCGGTAATATCAAAAATACATGCGCAGTAAATAAAATACATTCAAAATCAAATCAATAATTTTATATATATTACATAAACAACTACATTGACACGGAATTCGAAGAGGCAAATGACGAATTTCCTGTGGCTGACTGGGATTACTTTGAGAACCAAAGAAACATTTCATCATGATGGAGCTCTGGCACATTTTGCTCGCAACGTACGAGAACATCTTAATGTTCGCTTTCCGCGAGGATGGATCGGCCGCGGGGGACCGGTGCTATGGCCTGCTCGTTCTCCGGACCTCACACCCTTGGACTTCTTTTTGTGGGGTTATGTGAAGGACAGAGTGTATTTCTCCGATTGCCCAACGGTTGCCGAGATGGAACAGCGTGTTAGATCGGTTTTCGCATCAATAACACCGACGATGGTGCGAAATGCCACACAAGTCATATCTGTGTATTGAGCAAGGCGGAGCACATTTTGAGCCATTTCTGTAAATTTGAAGTTTATTATGAAAAAGTACGTGTTCGTTTAGGTTGTTTCGTTAGGTTAGGTCTTTTAAAATTTTTGTCGTTCCGTGAATTAGGTAGAAATGTAGGTACATTCTGCGTAGTTTACTCTTTAATTTTACTGAAATAGGGTTTGCAGATCAGTGAAAATAATAATATTTTTTTTATTTTTTTGGGGTATGTTATACAGCGTTACTACGGTTCTTAAATATTGTTAATGGACTCGTTATAAGGCCCCATTTAACCTCCTTTCGGCTTTACGGGTAGTTTTGTAACACTCAGTATTATGTATTGGTCAGATCTTAGAAATGATAATATCATGAATTAGTCGATTATTGCGTGAAATGGTGGCATTTCATAAAATTTTACAGTGTTTGTTGACTATATGATGATATAGCTATGATCGTTTGGCGATACTAACAACTAAACACAACATTGCTATTTCTAGATATTGTTATATCGTAAGACTATTTCATTACACACCGCTGCTAGCATATTTTTGACAGAAGCAGAATTTTTAATAGAATCTACATCACTTCATGCCTAATTTACGTATTATAATATAAATGTTCGCAGCTTTGTTGTGCGATTGAGTTACACCAGTCCCACCTCAACTTATTGTCTGAGTACTAGAGGGTACAGTTTTGGTTTTCATAGTTTTAGTTTAATAATAACGCCATCTACTTACTGCTAAATAAACTAATAATAAGTAAGTGATCAAATTAAGGACAATTCTATTAAATACTTATTGTTGTAGCATTAAATAATGTCAGACTTACCGGTGATCAGTGTCCGGATAAAAAGTAACTCTCACTTCTGGTAGCTCAGATGGTTAGCGCTCGCTGTAAATTTAACAGTACGTGGGCAACCAGGGTTCGGTCCCCGCCGGCACCAATGAAATTGTTAATTGCAATTTTAAGTGCTGATTTACCACGTGCTCGGCGGAGAAGGAAAACATCGTGAGGAAACCTGCATGTCTGAGAAATAAGAAAAAAAAATCGCAGAGATGTGAAGTTCACCAACACGCATTCTGGCAGCGCAGCGGACATTTCCTTGCCCTAAAAAAACGCCTTAGAAATGAGGGGAGGCCTGTGCCCAGCAGTGGGACGTATATAGGCTGTAACTTTAACTGTTGAATGACTAATTACTAGGTAAATGAAACACACAATCGTGAAAAAGCTTCTTTCCAGTTTTTATGAGTTTTATTTAAGCAAATACGAGAGCCGTGTAGTTGCCCGTAAGATTTCATAGCACAGGAACAAAAAGTGTAAGATTCCCGCGAGGACCAATGAAACTGGTAAGGAACTTTTATTTGCTTATTTTCCACGTGATCAAAGAAATGGTGAAGAATATCTTCGCGGGGAAACTTTGATAAAGATAAAGATAAAGATATTTATTTTGTAAAACATGAGTAAAAATATAAAGGTGTTAAAAAAACTTAAAACGAGCTACATGTTTTGCCATTTATGGCGTACAAAAATTATACTTCATATTTCATTAGTTATATAAGATTAAAACTAACCTACCGACCTAATTCTAGATGTGCAATTTCAATGGCATCTCCTAAGATTAGATTAGAGAAATGTCACAATTCAATTTTTAGCAAAAATCAATCATTTAAGAAATCAGACAAGCTGTAATAACATTTGGCTATCAGATATTTTTTAAGATGTAGCTTAAAAAGTGTAGTAGGCAATTGTTTGATGGTTTGGGGGATTTTATTATATATTATTGGCGCCAGACAGAAAATACTTTTATGCATCAATGCCGTTCTTGATCTAATTGCGCATAACCTGTTATTATCCCGGCGATTGCGAATTGTAACGTCTGATAGTTTGTTAAAAAATTTAGGGTTACTGTGAACAAAGTTTGCTATTTCATATATAAATAAGGAGGGCAAGCTTAAAATTTTGTACTCAATAAAATATGGTCTGCAGCTATCAGTAATTTTGAGACCAAACATAGCCCTGATGCACCTTTTTTGGGACTTAAATATAATTTCCTATTAGTAGAATTTCCCAGAATATGATGCCAAACCTCAAGGTGGAATCAACAATACCGTGGTAAGCCGTGAGTAGCGCATCGGTATTTACGGCGGATGCGAGTTTATAGAGCACATAAGCAGAAGAACTAACTCTCTTGTTTAGTTCTTCTGTGTGCTTTCAGTTCAGACTTTTATCAATAGTTACACCTAGAAATTTTGTTGTGTCTACTTGGTTGATTTCTTTCCTTTGTAATTAACGTTAATATTTGGTGATGCTAAGCGTTGACGGAAGTACATAATTTTTGTTTTTTAGAGATTTATTTTTAAATTATTATTATTTAACCAGTTGATTATTAAATTGATTGTATTATTTATGTCAGTTTCAAATGTATCCTTATTGATAGAGCTTATTGTGACCGTACTGTCATCGGCAAAGAGCGATATTGGATGTTTTGTTATTCTTGGTAAATCATTTATGTAGATGATGAACAACAAGGGGCCCAACACACTCCCTTGTGGGACACCATATTTAAGTATTTGTTTGTTTGATTTGTATGTTTCTTCTTTTTTGGTGTTAATGTTTATTCTAGAAATTTCGGTATATTGTGTTCGATTTTTAATATAGGATTCCATGAGATTTAATACGTTTCCTCTGATGCCATAGGCTTCTAATTTACTGAGTAGGATGTCATGGTCAACATAATCGAAAGCCTGAGTCATGTCGCAGTAGATCGCGCATACCGGTGTCTTTTTGTCAACATTCATCATTACTCTATTTAAAAAATCAAAAATGGCCATATTTATGGTTTTATTTTTGCGGAATCCTTTTTGGTCTTCTGTAAGAATGTTTTATTTTTCTAAAAAGTTATAAATTTCTAAAAATATATATATATTTTCAAAAACTTTTGATAGTATTGGAACAAACGCTATGGGTCTATAACAGTTCATACTTTGTTTGTCATGTTTTTTAAACAATGGCTTAACAATTGAAGTTTTTAAACTTTCCGGATAAGTTCCTGTGCTTATACAAATATTCAAAATGTGGCTAAGATGATCACAAATATAATAAGCAACATACTTTATAATTTTAGTTGAGATCCCGTCATGTCCTACACTTGTGGTATTTCTTAGTGATCTTATGATTTTAAGTATATCATATGGTGTACTCGGTGCCATAAATATTGACTTAGTTGACTTGACAATATTTGAAGTTTCTTGCTTTCCAGTTCCTGACATTGGTTTTATTTTATCTATAAAAAATTTGTTAAAGGCATTCGTGATCTCCTGTAGACTAGTTAAAGTTTTATTACCTACTTTTATGGAAGTGATCATATGCTTTGGCACATTCATTTTTGATCTATTTATTATTGCCCAAGTAGCTTTAGATTTATTAACCGCTGTTTTTATTTTATGGTTGTTTTGAACTCGTTGTGTTAGTTAAATAATTTTTTTATAAAGCTTGGCATATTTTTTAAATTTTATTTTGTTTATTTCATTTCGGTTTAACCTATAGTTCCACATTAGCTCTCTTTTTTTTTTGCTGCAAATTTTTATTCCACGTGTTAGCCATTACAATTTTTCTTTAGTTCTAATAATAATTTTTTTAAAAGGAAAACATAAATTATAAAGGAGTGTAAAAGTATCTATAAACGCATTGAAGGCTATGTTTGGATTATCAGTATTATAGATTTCAGAGAAAGATAAACACTGTAAATATGCTTTAAATTTTTGCATGTTTTCTTGCCTATAGTCACGTCTATTTATTTGCCACTGGTTAATTATGAAAGTTTTATGAACCGGCAATTTCAATATTTGTGCTGTATGGTCTGATAAGCTAAAGTAATAGACATTGGATTTACACTTCTTCAGATTATGTGCAAAGTTATCAATGCACGTCATGCTTGTAAGTCGCGTTGGCTGATTTATTTCCAGTTTCAGATTAAAGTTTAAGAGCAAACATTCCAATTCCATTAAAGTATTGTTACGCTTAAGACAGTCAATGTTAAAATCACCTGCAATTACGACATTTCTCTTTGTTTTTTTTTTCTATATAAAATGTATAGTATCAGTTTTTCCAATTGTTCAAAAAATACAGTTAATTTATTAGACTTTGGTACTCTATATATTCAGACAATAATAGTTTTGTAATTAATTAAATCAATAGCGCAACATTCGAATACCCCATTTATGGAGAGTTTTGCTATATCTGGAATTTCTTTAAACTGGTGTCCTTTCTTCACAAGGATACATGTTCCGCCTCTTTTACAGTCTTTTCTTGAGTAGTATGCTGCCAAAGTGTAATTGGGGATTAACAATAGCTTTTCATGACCCGCTATCATGAAATGTTCTGATAAACAGATTATATCAATTTCAATATCTTTATCTGACATTTCTTCAAGACATACAGTAAGCTCATTACTTTTATTCAATAAGCCAGCAATGTTTTGATGTATTACATTCAAGTGATTATAATAGAGAAAACTGCTCTGTTGTCTGTTGGTTTTTTATATCTTCAATTTGCTCACAATATGTATTCTTATAGTGAATATTTTTTATATAGTTTATATAAAAAATGCACGAGGCCGGCTACTGGCTTCACGCGTACCCTTCGTCAAATACAGGAACATTTCTTGAGCCTGACACGCTCCGAATCGCAACCTGTCTACGGCTTGGGGTTCCGGTCTGCGTTCCTCATAAATGTCCGTGTGGCAGTGACGTCGACAAGCTAGGACATCACGGACTATCATGCCAAAAAAGTGCAGGCCGCTTCTCGAGACATGCAGCACTTAACGATATCATACGCCGGTCTCTTGCCACCGTCAACGTGCCAAGTCTACTTGAGCCGTCTGGTATTGCAAGAGACGATGGCAAGAGACCGGACGGTATGAGTTTGATTCTATGGAAGATGGGCCGGGTGCTGTATGGGATGCAACCTGTTCAGACACACTTGCCCTTCCCATCTACATGGAACCAACAACAGAGCTGGTGCGGCTTGTGAAGCGGCTGAAAAGCTAAAGCATGCAAATACAGGGGTCTAGGCCTGAATATGTTTTGTCCCATTCGGTGTCGAGACCTTGGTCCGTGGGGTCCTAGCGCTATAAGGCTTTTTAAGGAAATAGAAAAAAAGGTTAGTCGACGTCACAGGAGACCGAAGAGCTGGCAGCCACCTCGGACAAAGAATTAGTATAGCTATTCAAAGGGGAACGCTGCCAGTATCTTGGGAACCTTGCCTAAAGGACTATTTTAATAATATATTTTAGTTATTACAATATTTTTTTTTTAAGGTTTTAGTTTTAGTTTCATTATCCTAGTATATATTTATTTTATAAATTGTGTAAGTAACAAAAATTGGTTAATAAATTAAAACTACATTAGTTTATATAGTTTTTGATGTGTGAGTAGTTTTAAAATTAGTGGAATTGAAAATTTCTTGGACATGTGAAAACTGATATTTCGCACTATGGGTATTTAGGAGCCCTGTGCGGAGTAGTAAGATGTACGTAAGCTGCTTCTTTACTTTTTGAAGTTAGACTTCTTTTGGGGCATTTGGGAAAAATGATGAGAGTGAATTTTTACGATGCGCGCGCACACCGACACCTAAAAACGACACCATGAAGTTGTTACGATGCGTGCGCACACTGACACCTAAAAGCGACAACTTCAGTGGGTAATTGACTCTTAATTTTTTTTATTTTGTTACGCTAAAGAAGTATAACTTCCTTCGTGCGTACATAAGTACACACACACTTTTTTTACTTTTAATGAGACTTTTATAACAGTTTGCCACATATTAAGATTAGCTTTCATATTTTCAGACATACCTATTAAAATTTTTGTAACAGTCCCGATTTCATAGCTCACATGAGTAAATGAATACAGGCTTTTGAGAAAAAGTACATAAATATCAAAGGAAATAAAATTTAAATACAGGTTTATTTTTCTTTTTACTATGAGTAGAACTGCTGATCTGTAAGGGCCGATAATCGAACCGGTCCAAACGTAAATTTCATAGTACGTAAGCAACGCAAATTTTCACCACTCATATTTTAATTGCAATTTGAAGTTTAAATTTACCACGTTCTCGGTGGTGAAGTAGAACATCGCGATGAAACTGGCATATCTGAGAAATTAAAAAAATATTAACTTTTAGGTATATGATAATTCGGTCATTCCGCGTTGCAGTCAATTCAATCAACTCCTTTTTGTCTTAAAACTCGCTGCGGCCTGTTCTCAGTAGTGGGATGTATGTAGGCTGCTACTTTTTTACTTTTAATAAGGCTATTCACTGCTGATATTTGCAGTAGTGTCCACGCTTGTTCAAGCGGGTTGGCAACCGTAGCTTTTAATTACATTGCGCTGTTATCAGGAAGATGCTGCCACCCATCTCCTATTTCAGTTTTCCTCTGTCACCGCCTACGAAACCCACGAGACGAAATGGGGTAGTGGTTTCTTTTCCGCCGCCTCTACGTGGCTAATATATTTCTACTCCCGTTCATCATTTTGATTCCCACCATATAGATTCGTCATATAAATTCATAGTTATTTATATGTACTAATTATATGTGTATAAACATGTATATATTTGTAAATATATATTTGTATGTATATATTAGTACATATATTATGTACATGTATTTGTTATATAATTGGAATAGTTCATGGTACCTCTTCTATCTATTCTTTTGTTTTAAGGAATGAAATAAAGAATAATTAAATAGATTTGACAATTAAGTTGGATAATTGCTGTATTTATGCTTGGCAGGTAGTGCCAACCGCATATTTTTATTATTTTGAGTGTGGTCAGAAAGACGCTGCTACCACTTCTGTATATTTTACACCCGTTTATGAATAATTTCTGATTCCAGTGCAATTTATCCTTCATAAAGCCACATAGGAAGACATGTCCGATATAAAAAAAGTGTCGTTAAAAGTATGTTATTAATGCATTTCTGATAAACTCATGTGATTCTGTAGCATATTATATTGCCAAATTTCAAAAATGTACGTCCAATATAGACACAGATACCGAGGTGTCTCTACAAGTAATCCAATTTTACCAACTTTGGCACGGTGATGTGTCTAAATTGAAGCCTTATCATTATTTAAACTAATAAGTCTTGAATTTAATAAAATATTTACTTCTAAACCACTCTCTTTAAACAGTTGCAAGTCGTTTACTGAGTGAGCGACAGTAGGAATCCATAGGAGTAGACAAAAGTTATATGACCTTTACAATGAAAGATTATATAATCATAGTGTTTTATTCAGAGAATATGTAAAAAAATATTCCAAAATATTTAAAATAGCGTGTTACACAGCCAAGTCTTTACATTTAAGAAGTGTACTTTTAAATGGGGAAGAGCTGGAACTTGTTGAATCCACTGTTTTTCTCAGAATTACAGTTGTCGTGATCCTTCAATGGGGCCCTCATATATCTAAACTAGCTAGCAAACTTAGTTCTGCAGCATATGCTTTAAAAAGATTAGATACCTTACATGTGTTGAAACAGCTAGATTAGTTTATTTTAATTATTTACATAGCATAATGTCATATGGAATCTTGCTATGGGGTAATGCTACTGACATTGAAACTATCTATGTTTTGCAAAAGAGAGCCATAAGAGCTATTTATAACCTAGTTCCGAAGGAATCCTTTAGAGAAAAATTTAAAGAAATAAATATATAAACTTTGGTCTCTCAATATATATATGAGAATTCAATTTATGTACACAAAAACAAAAATAGTTTTATTAAAAATAGTGATGTACATTCTGTACATGCTAGGGACAAGCACAAGTTATACTACTAGACTCCAAAGAGTCATTAATTCCTTCATGGGACAATGTATACGCTTTTACAACAAAGTCCGAGAAAATAAGCAGACCTTATCTATCAAAAGGTTTAAATTATTTATTAAGCGAAATTGTCTAGTAAGGGTTATTATACTACTAAAGAGTACATGACTGATAATAATCCCTGGGAATGAGGTGATCGCTACCATACTGTTTCTAAATGTTTTCATAACGATTGTATAAAATATTATATTATAAATTGTGTTTTTTTTTTAAAGTCCCCCTGGGTTTCTTGCTGGTTTTTCCAAGGACAGAGGTTTTTTTCAAATCAGTGGTAAAAGTAAAAAAAATGCCTTTCAATAAGTATTATGTACTGTAATCTATATTAAATAAAAATGATTTTATTCTATTCTATTCTGTTGAAAAAAGGATGTTTTTTTTAATTTCAATAGCCGTGCGAATCATCTTTGGCAGGAATTGGTGTTATTTTGTGAGGATTTGTGGTCTATCAAATCTGGTGTAATGGTTAGGACGATAGTGAATATATTAATACAGTGCAGACAATCCGGAGCGACACTGCTTCAAATCAGTATTATTATGTATTTTTTTAATCAAATATAACGCAGTTGCGTAGCGATTTCAATCGTAAACCTTATAAGAAGCAGTTTTTACATGTATAGCATAATGGCCTGCAGACAGAATTCTGTCACGGCGATTGCAGGATGCAGGATGCTGCAGAGGACAGTAAACAGACACGACCGGATAGAGACCAGGCGCAGGACCATCGGCTTTATGTGCTTTCTGAAGCACGGGGGAGAAACACCACTAACTTCCTGACTCCGGGCTGCTACTGAGAATTTACAAGTATGATGCATGTTACAGCCATTGCCTTACTTAACTAATAATAAACTGATTGTGCCAGGCAGAAACATGAAATAAAATTGAAAAAAACCTTGAGAGCATTGTGCGGAGTATCAATTAAAATCTCTTTTTGGAAAAATTTGGAAAACATGAATAAGATGCCAATTTAAGAAAATTTACAGAATTATGTTTTTTTTTTTAATTTTTCGGACATTTTTCAGAAAACATACTCAAAAATTACCGTCCTCGTTTGTCATAAAAAATCTATTACATAAACTAGGATAAGGGCTAGGAGCTGGAACACTAATTGTGACTTCGTGACTAATTTCTTAATATTGATATAAAAATATTTGATGTCAGTGAGCAATATTTAAAACCATTACTGTCCATATACTTTCTATAACTTTGCATCTTCTATTAAAACGACTATCGTTATCTATCACAAAGTGACACAAAACCTTTAGTGCTGTGGTAAAATACAGAACTGTGTACTATCGGTTTTGAATGTATTACTAGAAAATTCAAATTCAAATTCAAATTCAAATTTTATTTGCTAGTAAATAGGTACAAAAATATTTTATTCTAGGTGTTATCACAATGTGTTGAGAAAACCTACTTAGCTGTTTTCAACAGCATGCAAATGTCCAAAAGTTTTATAATATAATTAATTTCTAAACTTAATCTATACACATAATTAAAACTAAAAACTTCCTTTGACAATTTTATAAATAAATAATTAATATAAATTAATTAATTGATATAAATTAATTAATTCATGCATCGATTTTAATTAAGACAACAGGTACTTAATCACTACAATTTAAATACTCATTTATTGTGTAAATTGTTTTTCTACCAGCCATCGTCGTAATGATATTTTAAACTTTTGTATGATAATTGCTTAATATGTGAGGGTATTTTGTTATAAATAGTGTTTATTTATTTATTTTATTTGCTTTTAGTATGTATGTTACATGATATACTGTTAAATATTATGCATACACACTAAGTCTCTAATGGAGACATGCAAATTTATTTATTCTTAGAAATTATATTTATATAAAATTAACACATCAGAATCAATCATTATTAAATCATTAAATTAGCAACAACAAACAATCCATCCAATTATATTCTAAAGATATCAAAATTACAACTAAAAAAAAAAAAATTTATAATTAACAAATAAAGTAAATTAAATTAAACAATATTATATACCATGTCAGTTAATAACAAAATTGTCAATTATGAGCTATAGTCCTATAAAGTTGTCATCAGTAATTTAAAAGCATTTACGGAGTAAAATGTTTTTGAAGAAGCCACTGGTATAATTTTTTTGAAATGTTTTATAGGAAGATCTTTGATTATGTTTGGTATTTTATTATATATTGTTTTACCCATCCAGTAACAGTTTTTGCAAGCGTTTACTTTTCGGTATTTGCTAATTACTATCCGATCTGGGTATCTCGTGTTCATGGATACCACTTTTGTTAAGTAAAAACTTTTCCGTGTTGTTTTACAAACTTAGCAACTTCTAATATATACAAACAAGGCACGGGTAAGATCCCCAGTGTCTTAAATAGAGGTCGGCATGAGACATCTGGGCCAACACCATGAACGGCACGAACACATTTTTTTGTGCAATAAAAACTTTATTAATCTCTGCACTGTTACCCCAAATTATAATCCCGTAGCGGATAATCGACTCAATATATGCAAAATATGTCATAATTGCAGTTCGTTTTGTAGCAACTTTTGTAAGTCTATAGCGCATATGAACCTATTTATTTTATTACATATTTTACAAACTTGTTCTTTCCACTTTAATTCTTTGTCAATAATTATACCTAGGAATGTCACGTTAGTTGCACTACAAAGAGTTTGTCCATTATAATTAATATTTATTAAATTATTATTTATATTATTGAAATTTATATATTAAGTTTTACTTAAGTTTATTGTTAAATTATTATTACTTAGCCATTTAGTTACTTCAAATATTGTTTGATTAATGTCAAAATATGTTTTGTTAGTGACATATTTTTATTTGTTGTGACTATTACTGCGACGTCATCTGCGAATAAAATACTTCTATATTTAGTAATTTCAGGTAAGTCGTTTAAATATATCAAAAATAAAAGTGGACCTAGTACACTACCCTGAGGTACCCCAAACGCATTTTTCTAAATTTGGATCTATAACTTGACTTACATGTCTATTGTCAAGTTTTAGCACCTCAACACATTGATGCCTGTTTTGTATGAATGACTTAAACCAGTGATATGCTAGGCCTCTAATTCCGTTTTGATCTAATTTGAACAAAAGCTGATCGTGGATACGAAGTCAAAAGCTTTTGACATGTCAAAGAAGATAGCCGTAGTAAATAGTCCGTCATTAGTATTTTGTAAAATATTTTTATTAAATTAAAGCGGCCAGTGTCGTGATTTTGATTTTGAAAACCATACTGATTTGGATTTATTCTATTAAACTTATTTAGGAAAGTCATGACCTTTTGTGCATGACTTTTCAAAAATTTTGATAATATAGGTACCAATGTCACTGGACGGTAATTTTCCATTAGTGTTTTTTCTTTTTTATATAATGGTTTTACAATAGACGTTTTAATTTTTCTGGAAAGGTGCCAGATTCCATTGATAAATTAACTAAATAGGCTAATACCTTACTATTTTGATTTTTGCACGCTTTGATAACATTTGTACATATGCCATCATAACCTTCTGAATTTGTATTATTTAATGTCATTATAATTTTAATAATATCATAATCATGGTCCGGTGTTAAATAAATTGAATTTTAAGTCTATTTTTTGTTTTACTGTATATTATTTTATTATTTATTTTATTTGTCAAATTAATATAGTAATTATTAAAGGCTTCAGCTATTTTCATAGGTTTAGTTATTATAGAGTTATTGTGTTTAATTAAGTCAATGTGTTTATCTGCTGCTATATGCCCTAGTTCATTCTTAATAATTTTCCAAGTTGATTTTACAATATTTTTACTATTGAGTATAAACTTATTATTACTATGTTTTTTTGCGTAATTGATGCATCTTCTTAGAAGCCTTGTGTAATTGTTATATGCAACTTTATTATGATTTGTTTTATTAATGTAATATTTGTAACGTAATATTTTTTTCGTAGAACAACTTTTTTTAATACCTTTTGATATCCATTTTATATGTGGTCTAATGTTAGATTTAATTTTTATTACCGGAAAGCAAAGTTTATAAAACAGTTGAAACAGTTCATAAAATTTATTGAAAGCTAGATCTAGGTCAGTTTCCAAAAACACTTCAGAAAACGATAAACTTTCTAAATAAGACTGAAACTTATTAATGTTTTCTTGAGAATAACTTCTTTTGAAAGAGAAAACAATTTTTGGTAGGACCTTCTTTTTGCTTACGGTAAACCTTAACATTTGAGCAGTTTCATGATCCGATAACGAAAGCGGAAGAATTTTCGCAGTGGCATTTGGTATGTTACTAATAACGTGATCAATACAGGACTGTCCTCTAGTAGGTCTTGTAATATGCAGATGAAAATTAAATGTTTTAAT
Organism: Parnassius orleans; assembly: GCA_029286625.1. Classification (NCBI taxonomy): domain Eukaryota; kingdom Metazoa; phylum Arthropoda; class Insecta; order Lepidoptera; family Papilionidae; genus Parnassius; species Parnassius orleans. The sequence continues at coordinate 144,246 of JAGSMP010000415.1, forward strand.
AATATCTGTAAATGTAGTCGTTACATTATCATTTACTAGCGTATTAATGTTTAGATCGCCGGCTATTACAATCTTTTTTTGTGAATATTTATAATTACATTTATACAACAACAATTCAAGTTTTGAAAAATAATCACAATGCTGTTTTATTTTAGTCGGTGTTCGATATAAACATATAATTAATATATTGCTATGGGGATTAACACAGAACAACATTCAAAATGGAACGAGACAGCCAAGTCATCAAAACAAGTTATCTTTTTAAAAGCATCTCCTCTTAACCATAATACAAGATCCACCCTGTTTTTGGTCCGTGAATAATACGACGCTATTTCATAGTTTTTAATTATCATATTCTTTTCTTCTCCAGATTTTACAAAAGCCTGTAAAACAAAGGACATCTGATTCATTTGATCCTTAAGCTCTGAAAGTGTAATTTCGATTATTTCCTTTTTAGACAACAGACCTTGAATATTTTGATGCATATATTAAAGCCTGGCAGACTTAGGAACGAAAAAGTTGCATTATTTAGCGGGCGTCGATGTAGTTTGTAACATTTTATTCTTGGGAAAATAATAGGTATAGTTCCTTTTTAGGGCCTTCATATTATTAGAACATATTAAGCCTCGATTGCAATGTATGTGTTGTCTTGTCAATATTTGTTACATGCTGCCTTGAAATAATAAGGGATAGTGCCTTTTTCAGGCAATTCACGTTGTGATATTTTCTGTGCATCATTAGCGTTTTTTTGTAATAGTTTTATGTGTCGCATTGTATTTTTAAATGTAAGAAACTGTAGATTATATTCATTTACATCTATATTAAAGTTGATTTTTTTGCAAATATAATTTAAATAGAATTTCATATTTACATTACGATATTTCATATATATAAAAGTACAGTTTTTTAAATATTTAGACCATAAATAAAATTTATTATTTAATTTATATACATTAAGATATGGATTATAATTAACGGGCATAATATAAACAGTGACTTTCTTCAAAATGTTGAGAATGGAACAAAAATTAAAATGTAATAATTCAGGATTTTATCATTACCCTCACACCTAATACAACAATATCATTATCGGATAAATTATTAACCATATTAGTACAATAGTGCAGAATTTCACTACTAGTTGCATTGCTCATTATATATGCTGAGGATTGTATTTATCATTCCATTTTCCAAGTCTTGTTTTAATTAATGCTCCGATAGGCCCAGCAATTGCTCATCACCTATTATGTATAGATTGACTTCGCTGCAAATTTTAGTACCTTCTTTTGTTTGTATCTGACGTATCGCCATGAGAATTACATACACATTAATTCATTAAATCTTGGTAGTGAATTGTCTCTATAAAGATTGCTATTCTCTTTACTAGATGGCGTTGTTTGATATTTACATTGTTCTTGTTGTTTAGTAGGGCTTTTGTTTCAATTAAAGAAATCCAATTTACTTTTATTTATATTCTTCTTTTTTTACATGTGGAGCCTTTTGAATTATTTTTTTTAGGTGAGGAGTTTGCATAATTGGTTTAGTTTATTAATTTTTAATTCATATTCCGAAATTTTATTTTTTAGGCAAAATTTTCTGATAAAATATTCTCAATTTCATTTTCTGCTATTTCAATTTCCTGTAAGATAACCTATTTTCTTCTCTATTCTTCTATCTTTTTCCGTAAACAGAACCTATTTCTGGGCAACTTCTATAATTAACGTTGTTTTTAGTAGTGACGAATACTGGCTCTTGCTCGTCCGATGACAGAGAGTCGAAAGAATTCTTCACATGTATATTAATTGATATTTATTTCTGATTGTTATGTTATTTGATGGTGTACGTGTTGTACTTTCTTCATAACATTCTTTACATTTCCACTTATTTTTAGTATCAATCGTCATTAAATAAAATCTTTTATTTGAAACATTTGTACAATCAAATGGAAATGCTCCTTACAGCTAGAACAAGTTAAGTATTGTTTGTCTGATATAACAATTTTACATTTAAAACATACATTCATTTGCGTATTTCTGGTTTTATCTTTCAAGATTAATATAATTTGTACATATTACTAATGCCACTCTATAAATAAGCGTCCTCTGTTGGCCAAACGGCTGATAACGTTTGTGGTAATCGAATAAACATAAGCGTAGTTTTAACATTTGCCATAAGATGGAACTATTTTTAATTTTATTTATTTTCAATAATTATCATAATACTAAAATAGTCACCAAGTATCTCGAAATTTGAGTTAGTATAAAGAATAATCGTTCTTTAGTTACAGTGATTGTTTGTTTTGTCCACTAAAGAAATAATAACTAAATATTTTTTGAATGAACTATGTAACGGTCTTTTATATTTTTGAAATTATAAGCTCAATTAATGGTTACTTTCCTGCAATTCTTATATTATCCACTTAGTTTTTTTGATAAAAAACAGTTTTCGTTCACTTTATCACATTTTGATATTTCTTTTGTTATTAAACACTTCAACGTTAGTTCTATACAAAATTTAAATTAACAATGTTCACTTAACACTTCAACTGGATAAAGTTTGTAGTCTTTGTTACATGATTATGAACTCACTTATCTAAGAAATAACAAAAATTGGTTACATTTAATATTTTTAAAACTTATAATATTACGGAGCCGATGTTGACGTGACAACAACGACATCTAGACGTTAACGGACGGAATCAAGGCGTGAACTGAAATCTTCTAGCAATTTTATTTTATTTCTGTTTTTGTAATTTTCAATAAAAAAAAAACGTACTAAAAGTGTATCAGCATTACCAGATTTTATAGGCAAAGCAGAATTTGAAACATTTTAATAAAAAAGCAAGGTGTATTCGATAAAAATGGAACATAATAATACTGAGTAATTTTTTAAACATTTATTATATATAATTGAAATATATACAATATTAAAAAACTATAATTAAGAAAAACTAAAACTAAAAACTTAAATTATTATACAGTTCTACTCCCCGTGGTATCGTGCCAAGAACGCTGGCTTCGTTTCCTCACTACTTAGCCTTTGAGCGAGAAAAGAAACAGCCCTCTTATCACAAACAGCGACAACCAGTTGCGGATACAGCGTTCCTTTAGGTACTTCACAGCACGTGGACCTCACGGACCAATATTCTCTACAGGAAATTGCACAAATGTGTAGTCATCTCTCAAAGGCTGATATTTGCGCCACTTACATAGTGCAGCTGCCTCTGATGCCGCCGCGGCTCTAAACGGGGTACCCCTGAGATGAGAGGCTGCCAAAGTGTCTACGCAAGTAGCATCCCACACTAGGGCTTTATCTCTCTCAAAGGACCAAAGTCATACCCTCGGGTCTCCTGCCATCGTCTTTAACTATTCCACAAGGCTCAATTTTTTAGTATAGTAATGAAAACAATTATCAAACTTAGTGACAGGAACTTATTTACGTCACTATTAGGCGGGCTAATAGGCGGCCAGCTAGTTGAGACGCCCACGTTCCGCCGGCCGTCAATAAATACAAAAAAAAGTGCGAAGTACCTGCTCAAGCTAAAAATAGCAACGCTGCAGCATTATTATTAACCATCCACAAGCCCACAGCTGAACATAGGTCTCCCCAAGGAATGCCACTACGCACGGTCCTAAACCATCCGTATCCATCGACTTCCTGAATCTCTTACCAGAGTGTATTAGTGGTGTAATACAGAGATACAGATAACACATATATATCAGCACAATCACAATAAAAAAACTGGGGTTGCCAACCCGCTCGTCAAGCGTGTCGACTATGGCAATATATATGCATGTATATATATTCTAATATTCCCTTTAACCAGTCCTAGTAAGCTTAAAATGCTTGTGTTAAGAGTGGTTCACGAGTTCACGAAAGCAGTTGAATGGTTGATTGAGTTCGCGGTCCGCACCATGCCTTTAGGCTACAGTCGCTTAATTATTTTTTATGGAATATGTGTAACAAACGAGCACACAGTCCACCTGATGGTAAGTGGATAGTGTGGCTCATAAATATCTACATTTATTCTGGATTAAATTATGGATTGCGTTGTCACCCCTGACGACTAAGATAGAATGACTCGTTTGCAGTAAAAAGCGTCTTCATATCTCTACACTCACAATATGAAAATACAACTGCATTTTACGCTGGTATTCTGTGAGAGCGCCCCGGTCGAGCTGACCCATTCATGCTACAACCATAATATAGCTGCAGCGTGGTTCTACCACGTGTAAAAAATCAACTAAAACCTTTCGTCAAGACAAGAGTGAATAGGTTTTGTTACGCTAATACAGTGCGATTTACCCTCTAGGTCTGCATCATCACTTACCACCAGGTGGGATTGTGGTCAAGCACTGGCTTATAATAAGTAAAAAAAAACTCCATCGGTTGTCACTTCTGCGACAAACAAGACCAGCCCATTGCCACTTCAGGTTAGTATGACATAATGGATTTCAATATCATAACAGCTTGAAAAATAAGAAAATACAGGACATTATTTCTACCTAACATCCTAGGAGAGATAAAAGCCACACGACTGCACTAGCTTAGACATATCGAGCAAATGAGAAAAGACCAGGCGGTAAAGGGACCATATCTGGGTTAATCTTCTGGGCGTAGTCCGGTGGGAAGACCCAGATATCGCTGTTTACAACAGGTCGCGAAGGATCTAGACGAGCTCCATGTGCTCAAATGAACCGAGGTGGCACTGATTCGGGAAGAATGGTGTACTCTGTTGTCGGAGATCAAGATCCACTTCGGGTCCGTGTGCAAGTGTAGTAAGTAAGTTGCTTTTACATATTAAATGCAATTTCTACCGAAAATGCAAGGTACAAGCACGTGGTTTAGATTTTAAAAAATCCGACATGATACTCGAGAGGATTTTAAAATAAATCAACATTCCATTGTACTTATTCAAGCAACATATGTTCATTGAATATTCAAGCGAGGTTAGGCGCGATCTTTCACATCTGGTGAAAAATAAAACCTTAACATTTGGAGGGTCACTCGAAGCTCTTCCATCATATTTTATATCATTAAACATATTATTCAAGCCTGCATTTGTGAAGAGAAAAATATGATTTTGCGAAAGCATTCTGTTTAATTTTTTGTTACGTTATTTATTCGGTTTTTAGTTTACGTCGAGTTACAAAATGATTATAGGTGACATCTAAGAGCAATCATGAGCAAGATGACAAACCCTCCGTAAGTAGCACAGTATTTTTTGTGGAGAGTTTGTATTTAACACATTACCATTGTTTTTTGGAGTCACAAAGCAGAATTCTACCATCCAACAAAAGATATCTAATATTTTATTTATTTACTTAACTTAAAGATATCAACAACATAACATATCAACAAGAAAATTAAATAACATATTATATAAGTTGGGTTAGCTTTACCCAAAAATCGTTTAACGCCTTTACTTTTTTTATTTTACGCCCTGCGTGTACAGTATAACAATGCCTTCAGGGCATTGTTGGGGCTGTCATGATACTGTAGCGCTTCCAGTATGTTTGCGTACTCAGGGATTGACAGTTTCCCAACCATACTGCGTAAAAAAGCGGGCTCACTATTGAAGCGTGTTCGCGACAACCGCAACAATGTGAGTTGAAATTTGGCATCAACAACAGACAAGAAACTTGATATTTGGCATCAAAATAAATCATTAGGCGTATTTAAAGGCAAAAATCTGAAAACTAGAAATTACTGCTTTAATAACTTTGATTAGTTAGACAGAAACTGATAAAGAAGATGAGTAGCAGCATCTTCCAGATAAACACTGAAAATAATAATTGTAGCGAGGTTGCCAACCCGCCTACCAAGCGTGGCAACTTTGGCGAGATATCTATGGCAAGATCTATGTTTAACAGTGGACTTTTGATAGGATGCGATAAATGAATGATAAATTGATATAATAATAAATATATAAGCAAGGCACGAGAAATTCTTCTCTTTAATTAGAAAGAATATCCGGGTAAATCAAGGGTTAGTAGTAGTTACTCCAAATATGATACATATTTTTTCTTTTAACTTTTGAAAGATTAATCTAAAATATATTTTAAAGTAAACAACACGCGCTCATATATCTCCATTTCCCAGTGTCACAAGGGTTTGTGGAAAATAAACCCTTTATTAACCATCCTAATTTATTACTGCATTATTGTATCCATAGATGGTTATTTCTCACGACAAAGATACCATAATTTGTCAAAGGGCAAATACGACAGGAGCCGACCGTGATAGTTCTAACAAGGAGTCTGCATTAATGAGCGCCCATCTGTCACGAGATCTTGGGATAAGTGTTGACAAATATGAAGGAGCCTCTTGTCATGACAAATGTGTGGCCTAAAACACTTTGGGTGTTTAAATTGCTATTAGGTCTTTTATGACATAAGAGCGATAAATGAGGTAACAAGTCGTGTAGTAGCGGTGTAAGAGACATCTCTTGGGTGTCGTAAGAAGCGGCATAGAGAAATTAAAAAGGAGATGGGTACGGGAATCTTCCTGATAACAACTCAAAATAATAAAAAACTTCGATTGCCACCCGCCCGTCAAACGTGGCAACTATGGCAAATATCGCCCTGATGATCTGTATGGTGTTTTTTTGTAGTTTGTGTTGAGTTAATTGGTATCAGAGCTTGTGTACGCAACTGTGGGAGGGAGGGTGATGCTCTTCAAAACGGTTTTTTATATAAGAGAAGGCAAACAAGCATGCGCCTTACCTGATAGTAACTGATTACCTTTGCCCATGAACAACTACAACACCGGGCGAATCAGTGGACACCAGGGAGAGATTTTCACACTATTTTATATTTTACGCAGGTCTTATCTAATTAATTATCACATCTTTAGCACAAGAGTAACTTAACAGTTTTTATAAGCGTTTCTACTACTGCTAGACACAGACCTCCTTTGGATATTAATGTCTTTTATCAGTGATATTCCTGCTGTTAGCCAAGAGGTTCCTAAAGCTTCACCTAACTCACTTCAATATTGAGAACGCAATGAAACAAGATGAAATCGCCGAGCGACTTCAGTGCGAGCGGACTTCTAACTAACAACGTTCTTCAAATTTCTCATTCGGCTCTTTTGTCACTCAAATGTTTTCTTTTTATAAAACTGGAATGACAAACGAACTTACTGTATACGGACCTGCTTCCAACATGACTAAGATGAAATACCTCACAATCTATAATTATACTGGCTTTCTATATCCTTCAGACGGGGACACAGTAGTACAAGCATTACTATTTGGCGGCAAAAATAGGTAGGAGAGTGGTACCTACCCAGACAGACTCCTAGGGAGTCCTACCACCTAAAAACTTCGTTTGTCACTCAAATGTTATTATATAACACTATATGCTATTCAGTTTGATATATTTCCCTTATATGGTACAAAGCATCTGCAAGTCATGGCATTTGAATGAAACATACTGAGTTAATAGGCGTTGATACTCGTGACATTACGCGTAAATGGTAAATTTTACAATAAAAGGGGCATTTTGTTAAGTAAATTCGTATTTCTCATTGCGCTCCAAGCTCCAACGGGCTCTTGACGCTATATTTCAACGATTATGTTTGTGTAAATCGTTGCCGCTGTATAAAATGCGTATATTTTTAGTTGCTAAAACTTTAAATGTGATAGCGATCTTGTTATCTATGTTTGCGTTAATTCGGGTTGTACTCCCTTCTTAACTTCGTCTTGTTTCTCGTGTCATGAGTCGAGTATTCTTGAACAAAATTAATTTAAAAAATTGTATTCGTTTGTTTTCACTTAAGAGGGCTCGACGGTGAGCTGAACGACATTCTCATCCCGTCGAATAGCGTTCAACTCACCCTCTTTGCTGATGACACAGCCTTCTTTTATAAAGATACCTCACTACTATCTATCCGGAATAAGATCCAACAGTCAGTTAGTGACTTAGGAGCTTGGTTCTAAAAATGGCGTATCGATGTGAACCCGGAGAAGAGCTCCGCCGTTTGCTTCAAACATAAACGACGCCGCCCCACTACCATTCCGCTAATCCGAATATTAGGAACCCCTGTCCCCTGGCATGAGACCGCCAAACACTTAGGTGTCACCCTTAACACGAGGCTTACTTTCGAGCCCCATGTTAAGAAAGTAACAAGCACCGCGCGCTTCTACCTGGGTAGGCTCAAGAGCATGCTGGGCCGACACAGTAAATTGTCTCTCTGCAACAAGCGAACCCTATATAAGGTCTGTATACGACCAGTTATGACATACGCGGCCCCCATTTTTGCTCATGCTAAACCTAGCATCCTAAACGAACTTCAAGTAGTTCAAAACTCTTTTTGTCGTCGGGCTACGAACGCACCCTGGTTCGTCCGTAACGCTGACTTTCACCGAGACTTAGAGCACCCCACAATCCAACAATTTCTAAAATCACTCTCTGAGAACTTCTTCAAAATCTCAGAGTCTCACTCAAATCATCTGATTCGTGAGGCAGCTTCCTATGCAGCCCCACTTCCCTCTCGCTCTCGAGTTCGCAGGCCGAGAAACTCTCTCTCGGACCCCGAACAAGCTTTCGGCCGACCTGGAATGTCTCCTGGCGGCTCAGGCCGAGTCTTCTCCCATTTCATAATTTGACTTAGTTAGGCGCGCTTCTCAGCGGCTACGCACCACCTGCGCCCCCTTTCCCCAAGGGGGGTCGCTTCCGATACGGCAGAAAGGCCCTCCAGGCCAAAGCCAGTCCCAGGTGGTGTTTAGTGGGTAGGCACTTAGGTTTTCATAGTGAGTCCCACATAACCACGCAGCCGGCTGGTGGTATGCTAAGAGCATTCGTCACCTCCCTCCCCCGTTTTCCGGAAGGTAGCCCTTTATTTCGCTTCTGGGCGCAAAACAAAATTAACTTATTTCAATTATTGAGTCTCAGTACTCAATAATTTGTTGAGCTATTGAGAGCTTTTTTTTTCATAATTACAGCTGACAATTTCGCGATGTTGACTAATATTAAGTAAATTTACATTTCTTGTTAATGCAGTCCTATCGAAAAAACAACTTACGTTCGTATTACAAAATAAATAAATAAATAAAAAAGTTTGGACAATATTTGAAATTACCCCATTGTACTTATTGAAACAACATATTATGCTTAGTAAATATTTAACTGAGCTCAATAGCTTCCGGTAAAATATAAAATTTCATTTTCATGGTAATCAAAATCATCAAAACTTCCAAAATTACCTATTCATGTATTATTTATTAATAAGAAAATTAAAATTTACGTTGAAAATTTTTACACGGTAAAATTGTAGGATAATATAGACATAATTTCCGATTTTGACTTTTTAATTCTCCCTAAAAATATTATTTCTAAACAATTAAGAAATCGTCCGATGCGAATTCACTCTGTTACCGTTACAGCCTATTAAAGTCCACTGCTGAACATAGGGCTCCCCCATAGATTGCCTCATAGGGGGATATTTCCCATAATTGCCACGCTTGGCAAGTGGGTTGGCAACCGCTTTTTTTATTTTTAGTCGTTATTAGGAAGACGCTGCTGCCCATCAGCTGATTTGTTTCCCTCTGTCGCCTCTTATGACACCCACGGCGTGTATATGGGGTAGTGGATATGCTTCCACCGTCACTACATGCCTCGCTGCAATGTATTATGGCTTTTGCGCAGAATACCATCATTAATTACCCCTTAATTGGTAATGATGCCTTCTATTTAAGTCTTCAGGGTGTAACAACTCATTTGCATTTTGATTATTAACTAAGGTCTTAATCGAGGACTTTAGATATTAATGGCATCACAATAAAAAACTATGTGGATGACTTTCTGGTATTTATTTAATCATTTGAGTAAAATAAATAATATCAAACACACCATAAACAAAAGAATATACCTAACTAGGTACATAACTGAAACGCTAAAATTGACCTAAAATATTTCATTTGTTTCATATTTACAGATAAGGGTTTTATCTACACACACCCTTGCGCCTGATTTGTGACTATAAACCATTGTTTTCTAAGCGGGTAATTTCCCTGAAAAAGACGTATACATTTATCAAGGGACAAATATGTCAAGGGTCGACCACGATAGTCCTAAGAAGGATCCGCCATTACCATCGCCTATTAATCAAGACCACTTGGAATATGTATGCTTTGATAAATATGAGGATAGCATGAAATGTTTGTTTGGTATATATGTTTTGTAAAAATATCTTTCGAACCCCAAAAGCAAGGATCGAATTGGGTGGAAAGGATTGAAACCGCTAAATAATAGCGGTTTTTAGCGGTTTATATATGTATAAAAATCCGAAACTAAAACAGAAACCTAATTGAGAAGCATTAGGCACCATTAACATAACGGTAAACGAGCGAAACAAGAACTAGTTTGATTTCATTGAGTTACAAATGGCGGTCACAAAATGTTATTTTCGATAAACAAAGCATCGTGCAGTAATAAATTTCTTTGTCGCGTGTTATAATATGATCGAAGTTACCCTTCGAAGAATGTGAAAAATTTCGGTGTTTTGGAACCAGTATCCTAAATCCGATACCTTAATCGGAACCGGAATCGGAGCCGTAACGAAAAGTGAAACATTTTTTAAAACATTAATCAAAAACTTTACGAGGCAGAGTCACACTGCAGCTATATTATGGTTGTAGCGCGAATGGGTCGGCTCGACGTTAGATAAGACCACGCTCTCACATAATACCAGCTTAAAATAGCAGCTTATTGCTGCTGTGTTTTGTATGGTGAGTGTGGAGAACCGGAGACCCGTTTTACTGGAAACGAGGCATTCCACCTTAGACCTCAGAGTTGACAACGCATCTGCATTTTGATTCTTAGTTGGGGATAAATGTAGATGTCTATAGGCCACAGCATCCACTTACCATCATGTGGGCTGTGTGCTAGTTTGTCAATATTATCCTATAAAAAAACTGTATTGAAATTCGGAAAGGTTTTCAATCCCTGCTTTAAAGTCACATGACGCATAATGATAACGATGCCACGGCCACGTACATAAGTAGTTAGAAAACTTGCTTTAGATCTTAGTTGCAAATCCCATTCGGAGCTAAATATATCTATTATAAGAAATCATGGATTTCTTTTTTTTTTTGGGTACAGATCACAGAAACCTATTTTTGTTGTGTCCACTGACCCTGCAATCTATCTCTGTCTGTACTCTTTTATTAAAAGTAAGAACGACAAATGAGCACACAGTCCACCCGATGGTAAAACAATGCCATCGATTAACTTTCAGGTTTTAAAATAAAACTAATTAAAAATGATAGGAAATAATATAGTTGTGTAACATATTTTGATAGATAATTCATCTTTACCCGGTTAATCAAGCCGGGCACGAGATATCACCTTGTGGCCGTTAAATACTTGATTGCGCGGGAGAATATATGTATCTTAAATTAAAGGAATTAAATTTACTTACCGAGAAGCTCGTACTCACAATCACTGATCGGCGTTAAAGCTAAATATTGTGGTGTGTAATGTTGTATGTGTTATTATATGTCTATGATAGTGTATAGCCAAAAAACACTAGCGATTATAAACTTTAAAACTAATTAAATTAATAATGCGGTAAGAGCACAACACGGTGCAACAGCGGGCGCGGATTAGCGAAGACTTATATTGAACTTTCTTTTTGAAGGTGAAGTGAAGTGACAATTTTTACTCACACCACCGCCATCTATGGTAAATACTGGGAGATTAATTCGAGCGCATGTTCGGTGCGACTACCGGTAACGCTTAAAATATCAAATATATGTTTAATTTGTACTGCTCTCATGTTGTATGTAATGCGCCTACACAATTTCCCGTTACTATTCAGGAAAAAATAAAACGAACAATAAAGGATATTTCATATTTTGATCCTTAGAAAAGAAATTCATTGTACAGTATTCTAAACATTGCTTTACTTATACCATATTATTCTGCCCCACATATCAATAGTTTTAATTGTTTTTTAATTTAATTTTCTTCTTCGTGACACATAGAAGAGAGGTCGTGGTCAACACGAAGTGATGTCTTTAGAGGCAGATGCTATTCGCCAAACGAAAATTCTTCAGTACTCACTATTGGCTGATAGCCTGTTACACTCGTGTAAGGAACGCCCGACAGCTGACTTAATTTGGTAAGTCCATCGCATGTATGACCTTTTTCGCTCTCTAGTGCCCTGTACATTACCCTGCACGACAAGACGCTCGATGGAGTCACTTTCACGCCAAAAGACGTGTCCGAAGAACTTTAATATCATCATCATCATCATTACAGCCCTTCACAAGTCCACTACTGAACATAGGCCTCCCCCAAGAAATGCCACAAAGCACGGTCCTGAGCTACCTGCATCCATCGACTTCCTGCATGTCTTACAAGGTCGTCACTCCACCTAGTGAGGGGACGCCCTACACTTCGTCCGCCGGTACGAGGCCGCCACTCGAGAACCTTTTTTCCCCATCGGTTGTCGGTTCTTCGAGCTACGGTCGGCCAATCGACGGATTCTACTCGGCTGGACAGCGTTCGGGAAATTACGGCACATCTTCTCGTCAGGTGTACCTCAAAACTTAAAAACGAGACTGTACAACCAGTGCATGTTGCCAGTGATGACCTATGGAACTGAGATGTGGTCCTTCACTGCTGGCCGTATGAGGAAGCTCAATGTCGCTCAGCGAGCTACGGAGAGGGTTATGCTCAGGGTTTCTCTGCGTGATAAACTGAGAAATGATATCCGTAGTAGAACCAGAGTGACTGACATAGTCCAACGGATAAGTAAGCTGAACTTTAATATACGACCCTGTAATAACGCTGAAAGACACGGTTTAATATCGAGTACAGTCACATTAATGCGAATTTCATTCCATGAGACTCCTAACATTCACTTCCAACACCACATCTCTAGAGCATTAAATTTTTCTTTTCTACTTGTCGTAAAGTTCACGACTACGCAGCTTATAAAATAAAAAATAAAAACAATCATATTTGTACGTATGTTTACCGTGTGGAAGCTGTGTAACAATACGAGAGCGACATTGAAAGTTTTTAGAACTGTCCACTTGTAAACGATATAATAAAAAAATAAGTTCAAATTTTGAAAATGGAACTCTTTGCCAATATTATTGTGTATGTATTTTATTAATTTGTCATTTGTTTTCGATTTGGTGGCAAATTGAAAATTGTCTGTGTCACGTCAGCATGAATTTAGCGCAAGAAAATTTTCGTACAATGATTTTTCATGACTTTCGATGTTATTTAAGTCAACAAGAAAGTTACGATAGACTTCTATTGGCCTTTCACGATGAAGCCCCATTTCGTGCCACTGTTTACAACTGGTTTAATGAGTTTAAGCGTGGTCGCACTAATGTCACCGATGATCTGCGTGAGGGACGGCCTTCTACGGCGACGACTGAAGATAACATCATTGGTGTGCGGCGTATGATAAAGACTGACAAAAGAGTGGCTTATCAGCAGATTTGGACAAGCTTAGGCATCGGTATGAGTCAAGTGTACAAAATTTCTCCATGAACATTTAGCGTTCAGGAAGCTTTGTGCCCGGTGGATACCTCATCATTTGACAGAGGTCCAAAAACTCCGTCGTGTTGATTGGTGTCGTGAAATGGTTCAAAGATTTAACGGAGGTGACTCAAATGCTGTGTTCGATATACTTACGGGCGGCGAAAGCTGGATTTATTGTTATGATCCTGAAACTAAGAGAAAGTCTGCTGTCTGGGTGTTTCCTTCCGAGGAGTTGCCAACTAAAGTGAAGAGAAGTCGAAGCGTGAGAAAAAAGATGGTGGTCTCGTTCTTCGTAAGGACAGGGTATTACGCAACAATTGTTTTAGAGGATCTAAAAACACTTAATGCAGAGTGGTACGCTAACAATTGTTTGCCACTTGTCTAGGAAAAAGTTCGGGAGAAACAACCTCGCAGTAGGATCCTCCTTCACCACGACAACGCCTCATCGCACACCGCCAAGCAAACAATCGACTTCTTGGCGACGTCAGACGTGGAATTACTAGGTCAGCCGCCCTATAGCTCCGAACTCACACCTTGCGATTTTTATGTATTTATTTCCGAAAAAAAAAGGAAAAACTTCGAGGAAAACGTTTTATGGACGCCGAGGAAGCAGTGGCTGCGTTTCAGAATGCCGTTGAAGAGACCCCTAAGGACGAGTGGGCAAAGTGTTTTTCTCAGTGGTTCCATCGGATGCAGCGATGTATGATGTACATGGACACTATTTTGAAAATATATAATTAAACTAATAACTTGCTAGTTTGCTCAGTTTTTAATTTTCAGTGTCACCCTCGTATCCACTACCTCACAATCATCATCGCGTAGATGTTGCAAGAGGCGACAAAGGGAAAGTGAACTAGGAGATGGGCAGCAGCATCCCTAATAATAGCTGCTAAGGTAGCAGCTAGCAGCTAATTAGCAGCTAAAAATAAAAAATAAACTGCGGTTGCCAACCCGCATTTAAAGCGTGGCAATTATGGCGAATGAGGCATGAGACCCTACAAGACAATCTGTGGGGGTTGCCTATGATATGTTCAGCAATGGACCTTTGATAATAGCTGTAATAGCAATGATTCATCATAATCATCATCATTACAGCCCTTCACAAGAAAACTGCTAAACATAGGCCTCCCCCAAGGAATGCTACAAAGCACGATCCTGAGCCACCTGCATCCATCGACTTCCTGCATGTCTTACCAGGTCGTCACTCCATCTAGTGGGGGGACGCCCTACACTTCGTCCGCCGGTACGAGGCCGCCACTCGAGAAACTTTTTTCCCTATCGGATGTCGGTTCTTTGAGCTACATGGCCGGCCCACTGCCACTGCAGCTTACTAATCTGTTGGGCTATGTCGGTCACTCTGATTCTACTGCGCATATCCTCATTTCTAAGTTTATCATGCAGAGAAACTCCAAGCATAGCCCTCTCCATAGTTTGCTGAGCAACCTTGAGCGTCCTTATACGGCCAGCAGTGAAGGACCACGTCTCAGTTCCATAGACCATCACTGGCAACACGCACTGGTTGTACAATTTCGTTTTCAAGTTTTGAGGTTTACCTGACGAGAAGATGTGTCGTAATTTCCCGAACGCTGCCCATCCGAGTTGAATCCGTCGATTGACCTCTCGGTCGAAGTTGGACTTACCTAGTCGGACTATTTGTCCCAGGTAAACATACTCGTCAACAACTTTGAGCTTAGTGCTCCCAACAACTACCGGCACTGGTGTGACATGGACATTATACATGATCTTTGTTTTGTCCATGTTCATCTTAAGACCTATCCGTTGAGAGACACAATTGAGGACATTGAGCATAGTGCTTAGGTCCTCTAGTGATTCTGCCATAAGGACTACATCGTCGGCAAATCGAAGTTGAGTGATGTACTCGCCATTGATGTCAATACCGTATCCTTCCCGGTTCAGTAGCTTGAAAGCGTCTTCCAATGCAGCAGTGAAGAGTTTCGGGGAATATCCCCGTCACCCTGTCTTACACCTCTCTGCAGTTGGATAGGTTTCGTTCTCTGGTTCTGTACTCGGATAGCCATCGTAGCCCTACTGTACAAACACTACGGGGACAGGGACTGCAGCACCGCCCAAATTTCGAGGGATTCAAAGGCTATTTCATAGTCCACATACGTAAGGCAAAGTGGCAGATTGTACTCTTCTGTCTTCTGTACAATTTGCCGAAGGGTGTGTATGTGGTCCATGGTACTAAAGCCTCTACAGAAACTGGCTTGTTCGAGAGACTGGAAGTCGTCGAGTCTGCTTGCGAGACGATTCGTAATGACTCTTGTAAACAACACGTAGACGCGGCTCAGAAGGGAAATCGGTCTATAGTTCTTCAATGCAGCGTTGTCGCCTTTCTTGAAGAACAAGACCACCGCACTTCTGCTCCACGCCTCCGGAGTAGTCCCACCATGGAAAACGGAATTTAAAAGCTTCTGAAGGACCCCAAGGACCGGTTTTCCACCCGCTTTCAGAAACTCCGCTGTAATTCTATTCTCATCTGGGGCCTTGCCGTTTTTAAGGTGCTGGAAAGCCATTCTAATTTCGCTTAGACTGACGTCCGGGATATCATCGGAATAGTGTCGAATAAGACTTGCTCTTGGATCGTTACTCACACTTGCGTGTAGCTCCAACGATGATATGTACAGCTGCCCATATGAACCTCTCAATCTCACTCAAAATCTCAGGTGTCCCGGAAACGATGCTGCCACACTTGGTCTTCAACTTTGACAGTTGGCTCTTTCTGGCAGACAAATGTCTTGCAAAGACTTTGGAGCCTTGGTTCCGCTCAATATCTTCTTCAATACAAGCTGTATTGAAGTTGCGTAAGTCCTGCCGCATAAATTTGGAGATATGTCTGTTCAGTTGCCTGTATGCTGTCAAATCTATTGAAGACTGCAGCTTCATTTCTCGTCTAACAGCCATGAGATTAAGAGTGTGATCGGAGAGTTTTTGTGTTCTTCTGCGGCGGGTCTGGCAGAACTTAGCTCAGACCGCATCGACAGTTTCCACGGACTTGTCATTCATATTGTCCACTGCATTGCAGTGTTCTAGGCACTGAAAACGGTTTTGTAACTCGAGCTGAAAGGTTTCGGGACTTTGGATTAGAGCACGAGGGGGTTGCAGCGTTGACTTCATTAGACGAGACCTCTCCAACTTAACGTTTAAGTTCAGTGTGCCTCTAACCATTCGGTGATCGCTGCCAGTTTTCACCCTCGAGATCACTGAGACATCACTGAACAGTTGTCGTCGGGTCATCATAATGAAGTCTCATTTTTTGTCGAACCGTCGGGGCTCAACCAGGTCCACTTCCTGTGGGTTCGCTTCTGGAAGAAAGAGTTCATCATAAAGAGTCCCTCTTTTTCGATGAAGTCGGCCAGCTGCTGGCCTCTTGGGTTCCGTTGCCCTTTTCTGAATTTCCCTACTTTCAGCTCACCATTCTCTCTTGTGCATAATTTTTCATTGAAGTCTCCCATTGACACCGTATTTTGGGTTTTGGAGGAATGCATGGCTTTAGAGATATCCTCATACATTTCCTCCACCTACTCATCGAGATGTGCCAAGGTTGGTGCGTAAGCCTGTATGACCTTCAACGAATACCATTTGGTGATTCTGAGTATAAGGTACGCAACCCTCGTCGACACGCTCGCAATCTTTACAACGTTTTCAACGAGAGACTTGTGGACGATAAATCCGACACCTCCTTGGGACAGATGGTCGCCCTCCCGGTGATAGAACAAGTTACCGTGTGCTCCCCCTCTCTTCGGACCTCGGATAATCCTATAATATGCCAGCGTAACTTGTCTATCTCTTCTTCCAGCTCCAGTAGCTTCTCGTCAGTCCTCAGGGTGCGTGTGTTGTATGTTGCCAGGTCGAGTCGTCTTAGGTGGCAACCGAACCTCCACTGGATATTCTTAGCTCCCCCTGCCCCGCCATTACCATGGTAACCACCGCAGCCAGGAATAGCTGGGGGCCGTCTCTACATAACTTTCATCATGGGGGGGATAGTTGCCACGCTTGGTGAGCAGGTTGGCAACCGTAGTTTTTTATTGTAATATTGCTGTTATCAGGAAGATGCTGCTGCCCATCTCCTGCCTGTTTTCCACTGTCGCCTCTTACGACACCCACGGTAAGATATGGGGTAGTGGATATTCTTAACCGCTACTACACGGCACGGTAATGGTTAATGGTATGTATATGTAGACCTATGCTAATATAAGAAATCACACTCTTACAGAATACTACCGTGAAACAGCAGAATAAAGCTGTGTTTCGTATGGTAGGAGAAAACCGGAGAAACTTTTTTTGCATTTTTTTTATGGGTTGATGTAAGTGTCTATGGGCTACAGTATACATTTACCATGTAGCCGCTTTATGTCTCTCTTCTATAAAAAAACTGCTCCATAGAAGTCGCCAGTATAAAAAGAGAAGTTTTTAACTTTCGAGAGAATACAGACATGCAGGAGCTCAGCAGCGTGTTTCAATCTATGGGGAGACCTATGTTCTGCAGTGGACTTGTAATAGTTTTTAATACTGATGTCATTAACACACTACACTAATACTATTGAAAACAGTAGAATAAAAACAAACAACAAAATAATAACACCTGTAATAACATGAAGCGTTAAATGCATGTAACATTATTTTTAACACCCTGCAAAACATGTACATCTTGAATTGTTTCAATATTAAAAGAAAGCTTTCTTTATTCCGAATTGAGCAAGATCTGTTTACAAATAAGAACTCCTGTTCAACAGGGAAAGTAAATTGAATCGGACTGCTTGAAATTTGCTAAATTTAACTTTTCCGATTTCTGCCGCGATATTATTTTATTTGCTTCTTTTGTATTTATACTTATACAAAAGAACAAGAGCAATTTATAGCATGAACACGTGTTTTTTTGAACGAAACTGCCGTTCTCCACGACAGTGTGGTTTGTACTGTAACATGTTTTTATATTGCACTGAAAGGAACTTTAAGCATTAACTAAATTTGAACTTGCCTATAAAATTATACGCAATACAATTTCTTATTTCTAGAGACCCATACCGCTTAGCCTGGATCTATTAATGCGACGTCATTTAGATTTGAAAAATAATTATCAATTTTGAATTTGAAAAATATTCCATTTTTTTATTTAACAAAAATATACTAAGTTTTTCAGATCAAATACAGCTTAGATTGCAGCTCAAATAAACAGACCGACAGACAAACAGACAGACAGACAGATAAACAGAAAGATAGACAATTTTTTACAAATAAGTATTCATGTCCTAATGGCATGCAAATAACCCCCTGAGCTCGATAAAAGACAGTTATTTCGATATAACAGACGGACACTTCAATTTTATTTATATGTACGAGTATATATTTTAAAAATAATTCTTGTGCATCGTTCACACTGTGACAGCACGGTCATTGATGTGGCGGACAAGAACCAAAGCCTAAATCACGCTATCGAAATTTCTGAATTACTCGAAACGAAACTTATATTAAAATATTTTTAATTGTCGAGTTTTTTGAAAAAAAATATTTCTATACGTTTGGATACTGATTCTGGTAACGCACTTTACAGGAATCACAGGGTTTTTGTTACATGTTGTATAGAACAAGCTCTATACTACAACTGAACATCTTGCCTCAAAATTACTTAGGAAATCACCTTTTTTTTTCAAATTTGGTGAAGTCGCCCATTTTTCTTCGACGGCTATAATACTATACTAAATATAATAAATAGCCTACAGCTATTACTGTCATAGCCCTCAGACGTAAGCCTATCATTCGCTTCTTCTTTAGTATTTTTGCTATAATATTATGTACCTCTCAAAACATTCTTGATACCCTGATGCTATAAAAAAGTGACAGCCTTAACAATACAGAGGCTTTACAAATAAATATATACGAAAGAAAGAGTTAGTTTAGGAGAATAGACCGCTCAGAGACTGTAAAATATTTTTCTGCTCTATGCTGAGGAAAATATTTTGTTGCTTATTTACGCGATAATATCATCACAAACTCGTACCCATAGAATGAGCTGATTAAGGGTTATCTCAAACACATGATAGTTTTAAAGTATAAAATTATAGTTTAAAGTATTTCGTATAACAAAGATAAACGAAAGTAATTTCGTATGATGGAGTTGTCAAATTCTTTCATAATATGATCAGAATAATATTTATTAATGTCGGTATAGTGTTTGCTAGTTTATGTATAATACGATCACGTATTTCTGATATTATTGTGTTATTTATTTTCAAATAACTTGCCATGTAGTGGCGGTGTAGTAATTCCATCACCCCTTTTTTTCTGTCCTCCAGCTATACATGCTTTCTGCGGCACTCTGGTGAAACATCGCCAACTCCCAAGACTCCGGGATGCTACTGAGGTACAACCCCCTTACCTATTTCTGCCGCCATATAGCAGTGCTTGCATTGATGTGTTCGGGTTTGAAGGGTATAGAGAGCCAGTATAATTACAGGCTGAGAGACGTTCCATCTTAATCCTCAGGGGTGTCAACGCATCTGTTTTATGAAGTAGGCTGCAGGTTTCCATGGACTGCAGTAGCCAATTACCTTCAGTTGGACTATAAGTTCATTGGAACTGACGGTGGTACAGCCATTTCTTTTTCGTCTAAAATAAAATACTCTGTGTTTTTTCCAGCAGTCTACTTATGAAAAAGAAGAAGAAAAACTGACTTGAGCACGGAAGAAATTATCATCTAAATGCCACCACTTCATCATCATCATCATTACAACAGTCTATCAAATTCCACTGCTGAAAACAGGTATCTACACAAATATATTTGGGCCTCCCTATATATTGCCTCATACGGACGATATTTTCCATCGGTATTTTGATCATCGACAAACTTACGTCTAGGTTCTACGACAACTTAGCCGCGTTGTGTAGTGAATATTTTTCCTGGAATAACCTTGCTACATCAGCAAGGCAACTTATTGGCTCCTCTGAAAATTAGCAGCAGAATAACCAAGTGGTTACCCAGATTTACAGGAGAACTTCAGTACTGTACATTGGCATTTCCTTTGTAGGGAGGATTTGCCTTAATAGCCCGCTTGGTTTGGATTGACGATCACTGCGCCAAGCCTACAGCTCCTTTCCGCCTGTCAGCAGTCAGGGTATTTTACGCCTAGCATAAACGTGATGATAATACCGCCATTTATCGGAATCCATAAGATTTCTCTGGCTTTTCCCTTAAGGTGCCCATTGACGATACGTCCATCAATCCAAATGGAGTGGACGTCTTTCAAAATAGTTTCATGAATGTGAAAAACGTATGCCATTTGAATGGACGTCGTCCAGCTCTGGGTTTCCAAACGGATTGAAATCCATGCGTCCAGTCCAAATGGACGTCATCCGCGGCCGTCCGTCAATGTCAAAAACGTACGCCACGTCATTTGGAAGACGTCCGAATTGTCTGTAAATGGGCAAAACCACGTCCATTTTTTGTGATTTTTGTCTCAGTTTGTGTCTCTGGTATTGACAGCGGTAGATGTGCTGGATCATCGGAGCTCTGTGGCTGAGACTATGAAACGTTTAAACAAAATTCTCCGGATTGAATTATATGTTATTATGTCTACGTCTGCACGTGACTTTGTATTAGAAGTAAATGAAAAATATAAATCGCGTCCATGTTTATTGCAAGTGAAACATCCTTATTATCACAACAGGGAAAAGAGAAATGCAATGCATGCTTTGTTGGCGTTGTTTGTTTTAAACTTTACAACTACCTTTTCATCCATTTTCTCTTACGTTTTTTCTGTCTTTTTATTGAAATACAGTGTGTATTTCGATAAAAGAGCTGTTGCTACCATTAAAGAATCCATTGTATTATTTATTCCGTACGTGTAACTGAACAGCGTGCAACGTTCGAAGTGACGGCGCGTACGTCCAAATGAAAGTATAGTCAATGTACCTTTAATATGGAGTACTTCCATTAGGATTTAGAAGTATTCCAAACAGACGTATCGTATCGGGAAACCTTTAGACGCCATTTACGACACACACATCATCACTTAATATCCTGATGGTGTCTCTAACGCTGCTCCCAAAAAAGCATATCCTTGCTTTGTTTTTGACTTACGACTGTAATATCCGGGGTTTTTTCCCAGTACTAGTTGTACTAAGAAAACCGAACATCAGAACATCGCCCGCTATTTTGCAGGAGGCAACACTAGCAGGTAAGCTTGGCTTAGTTCAGTGAAGTAGTAGTTTGAACCTTTCATGCTATTCCCCTTACATACAAAGTTATGAAAATAAACGTAGTTAAAACTAACATTAAACATAATTTATCGTGTTTCAAAATTTAAAGCAGCATTACGTCAAATTAATGCTTACGCTTAATTGTGCAATAAATTTGCCAAATTTGTAAAATTTCCTCCGGTCCGCATTATATATGGCCGTAATATTTTTCTCGTCCCAATGCGATATCAGTGTGGCCATTGTTAATGTTCATTTTGTTTAATTTATTTTCTTGATTTAAATTGATTGTTCAGTAATGTTTATGATATTTTAGTACCTATGTAGTATCTTATACTTTATACATTTCATATTATAGTCAGATTTTATGGTTTCCTAGTCAATTTCTACCACTATGATAAATTCCGAATTAACAAAATTTATCAACTTCGCTTATTTAAGCCTTAGAGGGCTATGGAGACGGCTACACTCTGAGTTTCTCTGCAAGACACAATCCGAAACTAAGATATACGCACTGGAACTAAAGTAAAGGAATATCTCGAAGGATTAGTAGCTGAAGATGAATTCACATTGAATGTTGCTCGAACGAATGGCTCGGACGGGACCATTATGTAGGTCGAACCGACAACCGATAGAAAAGTAATGTTCTCAAGAGGCATCCTTGAACCGATAAGCGAAGAGTAAAGAACATAATATATATTTGTTAGCTGTTTTTTTTTACAAAAATAGTACCACTGGGTTTCTTGCTGGTTCTTCCCAGGCATAAGCTTTTTTCAGAATCAGTGAAAAAAAAAGTGTAAAATGAATCTCAGAACATTTAAAAGCTTCTAAAGGATTTAATTCTTCGATACATTATTTCTTAGTACCGATTTCAGAAGCTAAATAATTCAAAAACTATTCTAACCTTTTTAGTTTTTTGAAGTCGGTTTTTACTAAGCAATATCACAAAATATGACGACTAGTCGGCAATTGTTCAGGTGAAAACTGGCAGCGATCACCAAATGGTGAGAGACACACTGAACTTTATTCTAAATCTAATCCTCTATATCTAAGTCGATGGATGCAGGTGGCTTAGGACCGTGCTTTGTGGCATTCCTTGGGGGAGGTCTACGTTCAGCAGTGGACTTGTGAAGGACTGTAATGAATGAATGAATGAATGAAAAATATCACAAGCGCAATGTAATAACAAGAGTGTAAATAGTTACATTACAATTTGTATCTTCTCTTAGGAATGAATTTTTTCTCCAAATTTAAATGGGTGCCCATTTAAATTTGTTAAAATTAATCGGTTGAAAATTGAAAATTGGCAAAGATATCGCGTTCATTCATGCAATAATATGTAGTCGAATTGAGATCCTCCTTCTTTTTGAAGTCAGCGAAAACATACTAAAAATATAACTACCTTTAATTACCAAACCTTTAAGTACCAAAGTAAGCAGCGTTAAATGAAATCAACTTATAAGAAAAAATAAAAGCCGATTTCAAAGAACTAAAAATAATAAAATAATTTCACATTTTGAAGTCGATGTAGTGCATAGAAGAAATAAATTCTCGACTTTAGAATATTTTTTAACCTTTTGAGTGGAATATCAATTATTATATCAATTATTATTTTAACTATTTAGACAATATTCCCATATTGTCTAAATAGTTACAATAAAAACTTCATCCCATATTTTGCCACCCTTAGGGGTGGAATTTTTTTTTCGAAATTGTATATAGGACTACCCCTGAAGTTTGACGTATTTATATTTACGTGGTAGAGCTTTGCTGCAACTATATTAGTAGTATAGTTGTAGCATGAATGAGTCGGCTCGACCGGGGTTCACACGACCACGCTCTCACAGAATACCAGCGTAAAATAGCAGTGAGTGTAGAAAACCGGGGATACTTTTTACTGGAAACGAGGCATTAAATCTTAGTCCTCACGGGTGACAACGCATCTGCATTTTGATTTGTAATCCAGGAAGGATTTAAATGTCTATGGGCTACAGCAACCACTTACCATCAGGTGGACTGTGTTCGTCACCCTCACCTTATAAAAATATTAAAAAAAGTATCATCAAAATCGGTTCACAATTAGCGAAGATATCGCGTAACAACAAAAATATTTAAAAAAAAACATATCGTCGAATTGTAAGCCTCTTCCGTTTTTGAAGACGGCTAAAACATCATCAAAATACTATTAATTGTCACCATCATCATCAACTATAACAAAATGATTATTATAACAGGTCCCTTAAAATTCCATGTTTTGTGGAATTATTGTATAAAAATTAAAAAATTAATAAATTTGAAAAAAAATTTTTGCTATACACATTCAGAGTAGCTCATTTTTACATTTTTGCTTTGTGTTTGAGGGAAACTGTGACGTACAACAAAGGAAATTCCTTCTCTTTTGACTGTTTCGATTAGATCAAACGAATTCCTATATACAGAAAATAGTAAGATTCCTTATGATTTTTCAATTTTTGTTAGGTAAATACAAATTTTTATGTAACTCGATTAATAGACGCCCCTTTGTATGGCACTCATACGAGTGCTTGATTACGAGCTTAATATTTACACAAATTTGATTTGTCGTGGAGTTACCAGTTTTATTTATAGCATAATAATATTAGTCGTGTTTGTCAGTCGTGGCACGCGGTAGGTCAGGGGCTAAGAGCACTCATCACAAAATTTCAAATAACAAGAGCATCCTGTGTTCGATCCCTGTCCATACCAATGAAATTGTCAATTGCAATTTTAAGTGCTGTTTTATCGGGCGTTCGGCGGTGTAGAAAAACATCGTAAGTAAACCAGCATGTCTGAAAAGTTTATTAATTGAAGGCTATTCTTGTACACTTAGTACTATTAACTTGTGTAAGTGCTTGAACAGTCTCTAATGTGAAAAACCTAAAACCATCATTACCATTACAGCCTGTCACAAGTTCACTGCTGAATAAAGGCCTCCTCGATAGATTGCCTAATAGACTAATAATATTTTCCATAATTGTCACGCTCAGCAAGTGCGTTGGCAACCTGTTTTATTTCACTCTGTCACCTCTTACGACATCCACGAGACGATTTGAAGTTGTGGATTTTCTTAGGCTGCCACTACACGGTGTAAATATCTAAAACACATATAGTATACCTCATTAACATCATTACAGCCCTTCACAAGTCCACTGCTCAACATAGGCCTCCACAAAGGAATGCCACAAAGCACGGTCCTGTGCCACATACATCCATCGACTTCCTGAATGTCTTACCAGGTCGTAACTCTATCTAGTGGGGGGCCGCTCCACACTTCGCCTACCGGTACGAAGCTGCCACTCGAGAACCTTTCCTCCCTATCGATTGGCGGTTGTTCGAGCTATATGGCCGACCCATTGCCACTTAAGCTTACTAATCTGTTGGGATATGTTGGTTAAACTGGTTCTACTGCGAATATCATCATTTCTTAGTTTATAATGCAGAGAAACGCCGAGCATAACCCTCTCCATAGCTCGCAGAGCGACCTTGAGCTTCCTCATGCGGCCAGCAATGAAGGAACCCCAATGGCGAGAGTTACATATACTATACGTTTACACACACACACACGAATATATATATATTCAAAAGTGTCCGATTCAACATGTTAAACAAACAGACTTTTTGTTCAATTTTCAGAATCGAGATCTCTTTACAAACATGAACTCCTGTTCAATA
The DNA here is from genome assembly GCA_029286625.1 of Parnassius orleans. Taxonomy (NCBI): domain Eukaryota; kingdom Metazoa; phylum Arthropoda; class Insecta; order Lepidoptera; family Papilionidae; genus Parnassius; species Parnassius orleans. The sequence goes on from JAGSMP010000415.1 coordinate 169,658, forward strand.
AGAAAAGTGAATTGAATCAGACTGTTTGAAATACTACATTTAACTTTTCCGATTTCCGCTTCGATATAACGTTGTTTACTAGATTTGTGTATACAGAATTTGCTGGGAGCAGGTGTTTCTAAATTCAAAACAACTCCATTTAAACAAATTGTACTAATTGTAGGTACTTGCCATATTTGGGCTGGAACATGCTTAGTATCAACTGGTTGCTTTGGAATTGATGAAAGGTGTGTGATGAGAATTTTAGATGATTCATGATATAGATTACATGATTTATCTGATTCCCAATAAGGAATAAGATTAAATGCCTCGTGGCTTATAATTATGCTGACTCTGCTTGCTATCCAATGGAACCACTATACTTAGAGTCCGAAACAGTCATGATTTCGTAAAAGTTCTTCATTCATAAAACAGTCTTATTTAAAATACAGTTTGTTTACTTTTCTTTATGAAATCAGCAACCAAATCTAAACAAAGAAGGCTACAAATACGTTGTCAACTCTTTAAAATCGGGTGGAAAGCCTCATAGTTTGTAATTTTACTGGCTTTCTATACGCTTTATTACCTGACTACCTCAGGAGGTTAATGTTTTTCGAGAGTATGTATATATGTATGTCTATTTCTTTGGCACGCTCTGTTGCCTAAAAGGCTTATTGGATTTTAACATAATATGGAATGTCGTTAGATTCGTCTTAGTTGTGGAAGTGTCATAAGATATAAATCTTTCTCTTTTCAGTAAATAACGTTTTACGCAGTCGGTTTTTTTTAAATAAAACTATAAAAATAAGCTTAAAGTTTGAAATAATACCTTCAAATATAGTACTTTCAACCTTTAAGCTTGTTTTTATAGTTTTCTATTAGTGATAAAAATTGTAGAATGTTAATTTGTAGAATGTTAACTTCGCTAACCCCACTGGCAATATAACTTTTTTAAATTCAAATTAAAATTGTTTATTGCATGTCACATTACAAATTAAAGATGTTACATTTTATAGGTATACATGTGACGCCCTGCAAGGCATAGCAACACTAAAGGACTAACAATTTTCGTATAACTTTTAAACATAAATTATAAAATATCATATCGTCAACATTCAATATTATTTTATATAAATTACTTAAAGAAATAAAGGTGACAGGTGACATCTGTATTTAAAATATTCTAATAAAAATAAGTATATATTTTAATTGTAAAATTTTAGTGTACAAGGAAAACGTTTATTATTGACATAAATATAAACAATATAACAGTGGTTTATAATCTGAATTTAGATATTATAATCTCAAATCAACTACGAGATATAAAAATATTTCAAGATGGTGACTTATGACAAATGTAACGAAACAATTCGCAAAAAAGGATTTCCGAACTATATATTGCTGTCTGGACACAAAGTGACAAGCAGGCTCAGTGCCTGTTCAGTCTTTAAAAACTTCTAATCCGCGTGTGATAATCTCAAGACACGGTTGCTAAAGCCGCCATCGGTTGTCCTAGCGACGAAATGCGTCGCTAGATCTCTTCCACTGCAGCGTCGAATTGCAAGACCATCCTGTAACGCATCTACTTAACGATATTTGGACTTTGACTTTTTTATATTTTCAGTGTACTTTTTAAGTTACTTTTTTGTGTTTTTAAATTTGTTTTGTTATTCTTTTTGTGATTGTATTTAACAGTTGTGAATGCAGTCCGTGACCCAATCTTGTGATGGCATGTCGAACGCGACCCATACATGTACACAGTGCAACAAGTCATTCAAATCTTTGAAAGGCCTCAACATACACACTACAAAACACACAGGAAATGTATTAGCTAAAATAGTTCACCTTAGACATCCATCCCATTATTTCGAGTGCGCCTACTTATGTAGCCAACGATCCAACTCCTTTCCACACATATCTTAGCCATTTGAAAAATAGTATACCGATAGTTAAAAGAATCCTCGAAGAGCTCGAATAACCGTTGCTACACATTTGTCACAATTAATCCAGAAATGTTACATAAGCAATTGTACTCAAGACTGGCAGAACCTATTTTTATTTTCATACAGCACACTACATATAATAAAAACTGATGAACTGAATTTATCTTTGACTCAAAAGATTAAAAATAACTGTGCTGTAAGCTCCTCACCTTCTCCCGCACCTCTAATCAAATATGATCGTAATCGCAACAAACTCATCGAAAACAAAATCTGTGACGGAGATCTCAAAGGTGCCGCTCGCCTTTTGTTCTCCAACGACGTGCTATCACCAGATACCCCTGACACCCTTCAGGCCTTACGGACAAAACATCCTCCAGCTCCATTAAACCCATATTTTCTCGACCGACCAACATGCCTTCATGCAGGGCAAGCATGCCTTCAAATTCATAAAAAAGATGTTACAGATGCCATTTTATGTTTTAAACCAGGTTCGGCTGCAGGTTTGGATGGAATCTCACCCCAACATCTGAAAGACTTAACATCGCACTCTGTGGGTGATGCAGGCGAGCAACTTGTAAATTGATCACTAAATTAATCAACTTTATGTATTCCGGTAATGTCAATCCAGAAATTGTTCCCATTCTTTTCGGCACCAACCTCATTGCCTCACCAAAAGGACGGAGGGTGAGGCCATTGCTGTTGGATCAACACTACGACGCCTGGCTCCAAAATTGCTGTTCGACATATTTTACAAAATTAAATTCGAATTTGAACCCGTACAGTTAGGCTCGGTGTAAAAGGAGGGTGTGAGGCAGCCGTCCATGCCCTACGCTCTTCCTAACTTACGGACATCCTGACGTGTTGCTCAAAATTGATGTCAAAATGCTTTCAATTCGGTAAATAGGGATACCCTGCTGACGGAAATAAAACAACATATACCGAAATATACAATTATCTTTTCTCAGTTACGCAGACCCAACAAAATTGTTATATCGTTCTAATGAACTGTCCTCGGAAGTAGGTTGTCAACAAGGTGATCCCTTTGGGCCAGCAATTTTAGTTTGGCTATAAATCCGATAATCAAAAATTTAAATTCTAAATTCAACGTTTGGTATTTGGACGACGGAACTCTAGGAGGTGATATGGATACTGTGTTTTGGACCTTTTTAATCAAAAATAAATTTGAAGCCATTGGTTTGGAGCTTAATTTTAGCAAACGCGAACTTTTTATAAATAACTGCAACTTAAATTTAAACTTAGAATACCGTTTGTGATTCTGAGTATAACTCGTCGACACAATCACAATCATTACTATGTGAAGTAATAAATATAATTTAATTCATGAATTCGAAAATTAAGAGTGTATATATGGGGGATGAGTCGCTCGCGTCCGTAGGGGGGGATGAGTCGCTAGCGTCAGTAGGCTTCGCGACCACCTAATGCTAGGCCCATTCTACACGTGTCTCCCGGGTGGTGCTAAACAAGCGACAAAGCTGAAAGAACAGACTCAGCTCCTCGACGTGTGGTAGCGGCGTAAAAATACCACTCCCTACTTTCGTACCATGAGGAAAAAAGAAACGAAATGGCCCCGAGTACCCGGCGCCCTATAATGGGGCAGGGGTGCGAAGAATCTCCGGGGGGAAAACCGGCGACAAGGTTCGCCACCCGTCACGTCGTGTCCCCCGCAGGGGCGAAAAGTGGATTGTGGAAGCCCGTCTGGCTACACTGAATGTTTGTGGAGCAATGAATGATATGATGGATGAAATATGCAATATGACGTATGATAGAGGAATAGATGTGTAAATGAGACGAAACGGAAGAGAAATGATGCCACTACACATGGCATGTATACCGCGTTCTGGTCTGGTATAGACGAGACCAAGTGGACATGCCAGGGAGTCGGTATCATCCTTTCAGAAAGAATGGGTCTTTGTGTGAAAGAGTATGAATGTGCAAGCCCAAGACTGCTATGGATACTAATGAAAGTGGGCTTAAAAAAGTTGTTTGTTCTAGGGGTCTACGCTCCAGACATGTCTTGCCCACTTATATCCGAGAGCAGTTTTGGGAGATGAAAAGGATAGTGCTAATGAAATGCAAGGGTAATGAAAATATTGTTATACTAGGAGATTTTAATGGAAGGGTTGGGGTGAAGAGGCTTGGTTATGAAAGGATATTGGGAACGCTTGGTGATGAAAGTATCAATGAGAATGGTGAATGCCTCCTCAACGTATGTGTGGAAAATAATATTTTTATTACGAACACTTTCTTTTGTCATAAGAAGATTCACATGTATACATGGGAAAGATGTGATGATAGATGAATGATAGATTTCATAATTGTGGACGAAACGATGAGGAGCGCAGTAGTAGATACGAGGGCTTACCGGGGGTCCAACGTAGGGTCGGATCATTACTTGGTCTTATGCCGAATTGATGCCTATTCAGACGTTGATCGGACATCTGTGTCTACGACTGCGTTACAGCGCATAAGAACAGAGAGAGGTTACAAGATGAAGGTGTAAAAGAGAAGTTCAAATGTAGACTGAGAGAAAATACATGTGGTATGGATGAATTGTGTATGAATGATTTAGACTTGGAGACTGTGTGATACAATGTTAAGAAAGGTTTGGTGGATGCAGCTACTGAAGTATGTGGTGTAAGTAAGAGAATGAATGAAAGGGAAAATAACACGTTATGGTGGGATGATGAGGTACGGATGGAAGTTGATACAAAGAAGAAATCATTGTTAGATTTACTAGCAACCAAGGCTAGTAATTCTAGCGGTATGAATGATGATATTGAGAGAAAAAAGACAGTCTTTAGACATCTAAATAAGAGAGTAAAAGAAGTAGTTGAAAGGAAAAAGCAAGAAAGAACGGATAAAAATGACATAAGAATGTCGGGTAACTTCCAGGCAAATATTAAAATGTTCTGGAAACTCGTAAAAAATGCCAGGGGACATTCTAAACAGCTTAGAATAAATGCTATACGAGACGAGAATGACTGTATTCTGAATGACGAAGTTTCGAGTTTAAGAAGATGGAAGGAATACTTTGAAAGCGTGTTTATGAGTGATGAGACGTTTGAATTAAATAAAATAGAAATTGCGAAAGAAGAGGAAATAGATAGAGACATAAGTATATATGAAATAATGAAAGCAATGAAAAGTATGAAAGCAGGTAAGGCAGCCGGATATGATAAAGTATCACTAGAAATGCTAAGGCCTGGAAAGGGAGTGGTGGCAGATCTGCTGTACACCTTGTTTAATTTATGTTGGGAACTTAAGCGGGTACCATGAGACTGGTGCAAAGCCGTGATAGTACTAATATATAATGGAAAAGGATCGCAGCAGGACTGTAAAAACTACCGTGATATTATCAGCCTTCTTAGCATTGTGGGAAAACTGTATGCTAAGGTAATAAATGAAAGAGTTATGAAAGAAACGGATGGAAAAATTTGGGATGTGCAAGCGGGATTTAGAAAGGGAATGGGGTGTACGGATCAGGTCTTTTCCATGCGCATGATCGCGGAGAAGTTTTTGGCCAAAGACCAAAAATTTTTTGTGCGTTCGTGGACTTGAAAAAGGCTTATGACAGAGTGAACAGGGATGTGTTATGGCAAACACTGAACTCATTTGCGTTGAGCGCTGGATTGATACAGGCATTGAAGTCTCTGTATAGGGACTCCAGTGCTTGTGTCAGGATCAACGGGGCCTGCTTGGACTGGTTTGGCATCGATAAATGTGTCAGACAGGGCTGTGTGGCTTCCCCGTGGCTGTTAAACATATTTATGGACAGTTGTTTGGAAAATATGAAAGTTGAAGTTTGCGGGTTAAGAATGGGTGAGTTAACCGTCAAATGCTTTTTGTACGCCGATGATCAAGTCATACTTGCGTCGTCGGCGGCCGAGTTGCAAATGATGGTTACATTAATGAACAGGTCATTAAAAAAATGGGAATGAAAGTGAACGCAAGTAAGACGAAAGTTATGGTTTTTGAAAGAGAAGAAAGTAAAACGATATGTGAAATAAGAATAGAAGGGGAATTGGTCTAGCAAGTAGATGAGTTTGTGTATTTGGGATGTGTATTTATCAGGGATGGTAGATATGATAAGGGTTTAACAACGAGTTATCGCAGGAAAAGAGTGAACGGGGCTCTACTCTATTGTGAAAAGTCAAAATGTGTCCAAAAGGTACGTATGGCAATTCACAATGCTGTGTTAGTCCATACTTAAATATATGGTAGTGAAAGTTGGGTGTGGTAGAAAAGCACGAGAGTAGAATAAATGCTGTAAAAATGTGGTCATTAGGAGTATTTTAGGGCTGAATCTGAATGACAGGGTGAGAAATTGTGTGATAAGAGAAGAGTGTGGTTTGCATGATGATGTTGTGACCAGGATTAAGAAAGGAATGCTTCGGTGGTTTGGTCTTGTAGAAAGAATGAATGAGGAAAGAGTGACAAAGCAAATTTATTTTGCAGAGGTGAACGGCAGAGTCGGGAAGGGATGCCCTAGGCGAAAGTTTATCGACCAAATTGGCGATATATTGAAAATGGGCCAAATTAAGAGTACCTTTAACCGACGAGCGTGTATGCGTAGGTATATGGATGTGGAGGAAGCGAGAGAGGTGTGTCAGGATCGTGCCAAATGGAAGTCCATAGTCTCTGCCTACCCCTCTGGGTGACAGGCGTGAGTGTTTATGATTATGAGATGTGAATATACGAATACGAACAAAATTTAAGCAACACAATATTTTTTGATGATAACCCGCTGGATATGACCAACCGACACGAAATCAAAACATTAAAGGTGAGGGAGAACGTTGTTGGAAAAATACGAAATATTTTTCTTCCCTTCGTTAATTAAAAATGTTTTTTAGGTATTTGTTCATAAAATTTATTTTAGTATTTAAGTAATACTAACGATCCTGATTTCTACACGAGCGCTATGTTAGCTATAGTTGGACCTGGTGTCCAACTATAGCTAAGAACCATCCATGTGTCCCCATAAAATTTTCATTAAAATCGGTCAAGCCGTTTAGAAAGAGAAGAATTACGAACACACGCACTTCGGAATTTTATATACAAATATTTTTCTTGTATTAACAATATTTAGGTATTCGAGACATTTCTTTGTGGACTTGACTATTCTGGTAGTAAATCGGCAGCACAGAGACGATGTGATCGCTTTAAATTTCACAGTTGCCAGCAATCCGGGTTCGATCCCTGGGAATGAAAAGAACTTGACTGAAACAAATACAGAAACTTTTATATTCAATATAGATTATAAATAATACTTATTGAAAGTAACTTTTTTTATTTTACCAATGGTTCGGAAAACCTCTGACCAGAACCAGCAAGAAACCGAGCGGGATTTTGAAAAAATTTTTTACAACTTTTAATTAAATATAAATAAAATTGAAGTGTATGCCTGTAATATCAAAATAACTACCTTTTATTGAGGGGGTTATTGCTATTATATTTATGTATTTGTTAAAACATGAATAATGATTTTTTAAATTTCTGAATTCCAGTCGCGGCGGCCAATCTCAACGGAGAATAGACATCTGAGCAGGACAGGATGATAGTGCCCGAGTATATGCGAAAGCACAGTTGTTCTTTCCATAACTCTCATAGTCCGATGGGACGGTAATCCGACACGACTCAAGAGAGATCAGGCGCAGGGCCACGAAACGAAAATTTTTATTTTTAGTTAATTAGGTACCTATCCGTGCCGTATAAAGAGCCGTGGTAGCTCAGATGGTTAGCGCTTGCTGTAAATTTCACAGCTCGCGAGCAAACCGGGTTCGATCCCCGCCGACACCAATGAAATTGTTATTGCAATTGTACTAAATTGTTACTAAAGAGGAATATATGTAAGTAACTAATTCATTTTAAATTGCTTAAGACAAACAAGTAAAAGTGATGCCCGTCAGATCTGACGCGTGACTGGAGTATACTGCTAGAAGCTGTGGGACCATATTAATTAATAATTTATGTATTCACAATTTAGGTTGCTTTGAAGAAAAGAAATCATTGAACTCGTAGAAATTAATACATATGAGTTATGTTTGAATAAAAATTACAAATATTTCTAACCATTAAATTTATTAGTAATAACTCTTACTAAACAATTTTTGCTTCGTAAAAATTTACATATTTACTTACATGTTTTCTGGGACTTCGTTGTAAAATCGTATACATTGCCCCATGAAGGAATTACTTATTCTTTGGAATCGAGTAATTGGAACTGATGTTTATAATACTGGATTTAACGTTGTATATTATATTTGTACTAATGATATCCTGGTTTCTTTACGTGGTAAAGCCATGCTGCAGTATATTATGGAGGCTCGACCGGGGATGGACCACGCTGCCACTAACTACTACCGTAAAATAGCAGCTTGATACTGCTGTTTCGTAAAGTGAGTATACAAATCCGGAGATCCTTTTTACTGGTAACGAGTTATTCTATCATAGTACTAAGGGGTAACAGCACATCTAAATTTTGATTCTTAATCAAGGATAGACGTAGATATCAATGGGCGACAGCATCCACTTATGGAGTGGTTCGAGTGTTCATTTGTAATTCTATAATAAAAATACCCGTTTCCATTTTATCAAAAGACCTTTTGTATTGTAAGTTGTCCATAATATATACCACTTTACTGGAAGGAGGTATTCCATCTTAGTCCTCACGGGTGACAACGAATCTGCATTATGATTCGTAGTCAAGGATAGATGTAGATTGTAGATGTTTATGGACAACAGAAACTACTTACCATCACAAACAATGTGGACTGTGTGATCTTTTTTCAGCCTTATCTTATAAAAAAATCTTACTGAGCATACACTGCTATTAAATGTTTTAAATCGTATCTACAAACCTACACTTATTGGCTTCCAGTATAGATATTTTCAAGAATCGCATAGGCTACCATCACCTCTGTGTCTTACAATTTTAGAAATGAGGAATTTACATATAGCGCTGCGCAGTGGAGTTGACATTCTATTCAAAGTAATCCGATCAAAGTTAGTACTGCCGAAGTTCAAGAACTACTCTGTGTAAGCTCACTTTATGGCTAAAGTAGAACATGAAGTTTGAATTCGGCATGTGCATAATGTCAGTGTGGATACAGTTTCATAATTTGAATCAAATAAGCAAAATAAAAAGTAAGTAAATACTCGTGAGTGTATAATAGCTTTGTATTCTACAGGCAAATATTTTTGACAAATGGAAATATCCAGCATTTATAGATCTAGTAGGTACTAAAAAATTTCAGCTCAATCGGTTGAGAATTGCTTTAAAATTCGGTTGCAAGATTTGACCCTTACAAACAAACATTGCAAGTTAAATAAAGGCTTTTAAAAACTTTAAAAAGAGTGTAAAATAAAAGATCTGCATTTAACCTTCCTCTTAAACCGGTGTTACAAGCGAAAACGTTCGTACTATTGTCCAAGATGTTATCAAAAAAGAGATTTCTAAATCTAGCGCGAATGTCATCGCTTGTAACAGCGGTAGGTTAAAGACAGGTCTTTTATTTTATCTCGTGGTGAGAACATTACGTATTGGTAGACACTCTTTTTTAAAGATTTTTAGTATCAGATTTATAAATTTATAAATTTATTTTAATATTATATTATTCTCATGAAGAGCCGTAGTAGTTCAGAGGCTTAAGCTGAACGCACATTTGTCCGTACCGTACGCATCGTACGCGCCGTACGCGCCGAGTTTTACTGATGACCTCGCACATTTGCACGTACGCACCGTCCGCGCCGTACGCAAATCTTTTGTATTACTAACAACTTTTGTAGTTTTTTCCAACCACTGGTGTGAAATGGTACAGTGAAATTGATCGCTCGAAATCACAATGGAAATAAATATAGTAATAGCCTGCTTATTGGCAGAGGAAGAAGAAAATAAAATTCGAAGTAAAGAAGATTCTGGATTCATAATATTAATTTAAAAAGGCAATTGTATGGAGAATATTATACTTTATTTAAAGACATATTAGATGATGATGAACGATTTTTTAGATATTATTTGCATTTAACTTACAAGAAATTTCAACATAGACTAAAACCATAGCTTTCTATAAAAAAACTCAAGATTTAGAGGGCCAATTGAACCAGGGAAAAGGCTTGTTGTATGTTTGAGGTAAGTATTTTTATTGATAATTAAGTAATCACGTATAATTTGGTTTTTGAATTAAAATTAAATATCTTTTTTTTTTTAGTTCAGTATTTAAATAATTTATCACTAAGTATTCATATTGATAATCGATGCAAAAAATTAATTCAAATTATATATAATTAATTACGAATTAATTAAAAGGTATAAAATACAAAAATTATCACGTAAGTCGAAACCACCTGTTTTAGTGGAAAATCCACTAAGTTGGCAACATTAGACAACACTGAGTATCAGCACGTGCCGAACGCGCACGTGGATACCTACCGCATTTTATAAAATTCGGCGCGTACGGTGCGGGTGTAATGTGCGAGGTTTCATATGATTTCATACAATGAATTCTAAAATTCGGCGCGTACGGCGCGGACAAATGTGCGTTCAGCTTAAGTTCCCGCCGGCCAATGAAATTGTTCATTGCAATTTTTAAATTTCTAAACCGCCACAACACGGTTAAAAAAAAATTTAATCCGTGTAGTGGCGGTATAGAATATCCACTACCCCATTTCGTCCCGTGGGCGTTGTAAGAAGCGAAAAAGGGAAACTAGGAGCTGGCCAATAGCGTCTTCATGATAATAACTTAAAATTAAAAAAACTGCGGTTGCCAAACTGCTCGCCAAGCGTGCCAACTATGTCAAATATCCATATATCCTCATATAACCTCCAATCTATAGAGAAAGCGTATGTTCAGCAGTAGTTTTAAACAGTGATTTAACACGCGCTCGGCGGTGAAAGAAACCATCGTGAGGAAATCTGGGAATACAATATTTCAAGGACATGCAAAGTTCATTAACACGCACAGGAGCAGCGAGGCGGACTTTTTGATTTGACCCATTATAGGACAGAATTTTTTTTGTTGAATTTGTATTTTTGGTATCGGGATAGGTTTAGGGGTGTATAGGGACTGGAATTAGTGTAATATTCACTAGCTAATTTATTCGGCTTTGGCTGTAGGGGGTTGTTCCATATAAAACCAAGACTATTTAGGGAAAAAAATTGGTGGTTTTGTTTGAAACTGTGACCGTTTAGGGAAAAATTCTAAATAAAACCAAGTCATAATTAAATTAATTTTATTTCAAATAACAATATTTTTGGTATTTTTTTATCTTAAATAATTCAAATTATTAATTAAAATGACTAAGTGTACTATTAATACAAAAATGACTCCTTTATGTCGTAAAACTAACAACAAAATATTCTAAATAATATAGCATAAAAACTCTAAATACCACTTTTAACTACAATGTTTTAATAATATGCGCGACACGGTCACTTCTCCAGGTCGTAAACATTTATGAGACAGAAGGTAATCACCAATATGTTGCACCTTACCAAGGAAATGTGACTAACTTCACTTTGATAGTTTCGCTTGTTCCTTGCGCCCGTTCAAGGACTACTCATTTAAACAATAAGGTCGCCTACTAATGCAAACAATAATGAATTATGATACTTAGTGTCAACCTTGTCGGGTGGTTATAGCCGCCATACTAATTTCACTTCTGCCCTATAAAGGCTATAATCCTCTCAGAAATGGTAGGAGGCTTGTCCCCAGCAGTGGGACGTATAAAGGCTGTAAATTAACTTTACTTATAATAATAGCATAATAAGATAAAAAGCAGTAGTAGTAGATATATTTTTGATATAATCGTTATTTTAATTTAATTCAAATCTCAAAATTGTTGTCCCCAGTCGTTATGATCAACGGATTCTATCGCGTTTAGTTTTACTTATTTTTGATTCCTGACGTTTCGGGTGCTTTGCAGCACCCATGGTCACGGGAGGACTGAGATGTTCATGAGAAATTTAAAATAAGTAAAATCAAACGCCATCAAGTTCGTAAAATATAACAAATCATAACGCTATGACCAACTTAATAGTAATGTCCTCTAGACCGAATTTCTCGAAGGCTAGCCATCTGCGCAGGACAGGATTAGAGTCATCGAGTCAAAACTCAAATTCTCTTACCTCGTGTTACATAAGAAACCAGAATCTTCTTTTACTTCGAATTACATTTTCTTCTTCCTCTGCCAATAAGCAGGCTATTACTATATTTATTTCCATTGTGATTTCGAGCGATCAATTTCACTGTACCGTTTCACACCAGTGGTTGGAAAACTACAAAAGTTGTTGGTAATACAAAGATTTGCGTACGGCGCGTACGGCGCGTACGATGCGTACGGTGCGGACAAATGTGCGTTCAGTTTAAGCCTCTGAACTACTACGGATCTTCATGAGAATAATATAATATTAAAATAAATTTATAAATTTATAAATCTGATACTAAAATCTTTAAAAAGAGTGTCTACCAATACGTAATGTTCTCACTGAGAGAAAATAAAAGACCTGTCTTTAACCTACCGCTGTTACAAGCGATGACATTCGCGCTAGATTTAGAAATCTCTTTTTTGATAACATCTTGGACAATAGTACGAACGTTTTCGCTTGTAACACCGGTTTAAGAGGAAGGTTAAATGCAGATCTTTTATTTTACACTCTTTTTAAAGTTTTTAAAAGCCTTTATTTAACTTGCAATGTTTGTTTGTAAGGGTCAAATCTTGCAACCGAATTTTAAAGCAATTCTCAACCGATTGAGCTGAAATTTTTTAGTACCTACTAGATCTATAAATGCTGGATATTTCCATTTGTCAAAAATATTTGCCTGTAGAATACAAAGCTATTATACACTCACGAGTATTTACTTACTTTTTATTTTGCTTATTTGATTCAAATTAGGAAACTGTATCCACACTGACACTATGCACATGCCGAATTCAAACTTCATGTTCTACTTTAGCCATAAAGTGAGCTTACACAGAGTAGTTCTTGAACTTCGGCAGTACTAACTTTGATCGGATTACTTTGAATAGAATGTCAACTCCACTGCGCAGCGCTATATGTAAATTCCTCATTTCTAAAATTGTAAGACACAGATGTGATGGTAGCCTATGGGATTCTTGAAAATATCTATACTGGAAGCCAATAAGTGTAGGTTTGTAGATACGATTTAAAACATTTAATATCAGTGTATGCTCAGTAAGATTTTTTTATAAGATAAGGCTGGAAAACAGTTCACATTGTTTGTGATGGTAAGTAGTTGCTGTTGTCCATAGACATCTACAATCTACATCTATCCTTGACTACGAATCAAAATGCAGATTCGTTGTCACCCGTGAGGACTAAGATGGAATACCTCGCTTCCAGTAAAAGTGGTATCCGGTTCTCTAAACTCAAAATACGATATACAGCAGCGTTAAGCTGCTATCCGATCGAGTCGACCTATTCGTGCTACAACTATACTATTAATATAGCTGCAGCACGGCTCTAGTAGATATAAAAATATTATGATTATTATGGCCAGAAACTCACACGCTACATTAAACTTTAACTTTTATCCTTATCAAAACTGGGTCTAATCTAACTAGATTAAACCCAGTTTTGATAAGGATAAAAGTTGGTAGAAACGGAGTCCTACCAACTGGTAGGACTCCGTTTCTACCGAGGAGTCCGTCAAAGTAAGTGCCACCCTCTTATTTATGCCGCAAAATATCATTACGTGCACTGCTGTGATTCAGTCTGAAGGGTACAGAGAACCGGTACAATTACCGGCTGTAAATAATTCCATCTTAGTCCTCAAGCTCAAGCAGGTGTCCATGGACCGCAGTGGTAAGTGGCTAACATTATTTCCGTTTTAATTTTTAAAAATACTACTAGTAACGCTATAAATATTACTTTGTTAACCACTTCAAGTAAGGTTAAAACGCATGTGTTAGGAGTGTATCACGACAGTAGTCGAATGGCAGAATCGAAACCACGACTTTTCTAGTTTACAGCACCTTAACCATTAGGCCGCTTAGTAGATTCAGAATCCATTATAACATTAAAATTAAAAAATAACTTTCTTTCGAGTTTACAGCATTATATAATCGGCTTTAAATATCGGCGTTAACGCGAGAAGTCGGCTACGGGTGACTCTATATGATAGAGTGAGATATGTAATAAGAGAAATCACATGGTTTGCATGATGTTGTAACCAAGAATAAGAAAGGACTGGTATAGAATGCCAATTGCTTAGGCCAAAGTATTAAGTACTCTACAATAAAGATTAAATATTAATAATAGAAAATAAAAAATAAATACTTCAATATGGTAGTGGAAGTTGGGTGTGGCAGAAGAAGCATAAGAGTCGTAACGCATCAGTATAATTACTGCTGTAGAAATGCGGTCATTAAGAAATATGTTAGGGGTCACTCTGAATGATAGTGTGAGAAATTGTGTAATAAAGTATAAGTGTGGTTTGCAAGAAGATGTTGCGACAAGGATAATAAAGAAATGCTGCGTTGGTTTAGACACGTAGAAAGAATAAATAAGGAAAGAATGACAAAGCAAATTCATGCTGTAGAAGTGAACGGTAGAGTCTGCACTGAACTGCCCTAGACATCAGTTTATCAATCAAATTGACAATATATTAAAGATGTATCAAATGAAGAGTACCCTTAACCGAAGACCATGTATACATAGTTATATAGATGTGAAAGAAGCGAGAGAGGTTTTTCAGGATCATGATAGATGGAAGTTCTAGTCTACCCGTCTGGGTGACTACGTGAGAGTATGTTTTGTATATTATCAGTGACAAACAACAACCACGACAAATGGTGGTTTGCAGGCAACGCAAATACAAATTTACATAACAAAATCGACGCTTCATGCTCGATTAATATATTTAGAAGTTACAACGCGAGAATCGCTTCGGTAGATTTAATTTATTTTCTTTATACAGGGTAAGGGGGAGCAAATGTTTTCTTATAAGCTTCAATAATACACAACCTGCTGATTTCATGATGACGTTACTGGCGGCACTCTAATCCTACTGGCTGGTTCTGATTAACAGCATTATTTCTCTTTCTTTCCTAAGAAAACAGTAAACCCACACTAAGATATTCTTCTGTACCCTGGAGGCGTTTATATACATAAATTGCATAAGCACAAACATCCAGACCCCGAACAATTATCCGTGGTCCTATAGTGCCGCAGCTACATAAGAGTGAGTTTTTAGCAAAAGCCATTTCTTCTTACAGAAATGTTTTTTTACAGGAAAGATAATTTAGTAAGTGTTTTTTGTTTAGAAGTCCATCTACACCCTAAGGTATTACACTTTTATCCATTTCTGCTGCCAAACGGCAGTGTCGACGCTGCTGTTTTACGGTCTGAATATAATAGAGAACCAATAATATTACAGGCTGATAGGCATTCCATCTTGCTTCTCAGAGGTTACAAAGTATATGTAGCCTTCATTATTAAAAGGTGGTCGCAGGTGTACAAGGACACTAGACAGTGAGGACGTGGCTTGTTGCTTCAATTATATATAACATGATTCAAGGACAAGCACTAACAATTGAATACAAAACATCCTAAGAAAAGAATATTTCCCAGAAACGACTTGACGTTATAAAACAGAAAATGTAGAAAGCACTAGAAAGTAAATACAAAACACCTTAACTTCTATACGCTAGGTCGACGACGCCGTCGTTTAACATATTAAAATTATTCCTCCGCACTTACCATTCTTTGAAATGATAAAAGACAACATCTAAACTTGCGTATCTTGAAAATACAACATTTTCCGAAAAGATAGCTACAATAGGTTATGATATTTAAGATTGGCATTTACATTCGTTAACTAATATTCTCGAGGAAAGGAAGAAAAAGATACTGGAAGAAATTTTAATAATCTTGAAAACTTCAGTCGGAAACATTAATAAAATTGATTCAAAAAAAGAAACGGAATTAAAATTATTTTCCATTGCAGCATCTGCCCAAGTACACAGGGAGATTTTATTTGAGCTTTGAGTTGACGCAAAGATGAATCAGTAATATTTTTTTATTGATTGACGACATCATAATACGATTAACAGCGGAATATCGATTGTTAAAAGGAAATAAAACCAGAAATAATTTGTCAAATAATTTTCATTTCATGTGCAGTATTCACGTAAATATTATAAATCATTACCTTTTTTTAAAATATCCTGAAACGTAAAGTTTAGTAACATCGTTAAGTCGTAAAATCAATTTCCAAGTGCACAATTTGCATGATGCTGATATTCAGTATTCATACGAGGGCAACGCTTATAAAAATTCTTCACTCCGTGCGCTCGTTATAGTACGTTATAAAAGTTGAAACTTTATAGTCAAGCGAACGACAAAATACTAAGTAGGCAGCTTGTGTTGTAACGCATTGTTTCTAACTAATGCATGTAAGCAAGCAGAAGTAAGACTAGATGGACTGACGACCTGGTAAAACATGCAGGAAGTCGATGGATGCAGGTGGCTTAAAACCTTGCTTTGTGGCATTCCTTGTGGGAGATCTATATTTAGCAGTGGACTTGTGAAGGGCTGTAATGATGATGATGATGATGATGATGATGAAGCAGAAGTATAGATATCGATTGTTTAAAAAATAGGTGATGTTCATTATGTTATACTCGAAACAGACACAAGTTAATAATACGAGTTACTCGACTCCACAGTTAGTGATTAATTTATGGGATTGTCCATAAATGAATTACTGACTTGCATACGGATTAGATTAGAGTTAAAAAGGTAGTGAAAAAAAACATCCTTTCACTTTTTTGTATTTGCAGATGCAATATATAAATATTTTAATATAGCCTATGTCACTCCCACATTTAAGATGAATGTAACGACACTTCAGTATGTTAAAATACATCAAACCGTTTCGGCTACAGAGAGTGCTAAAGAAATAGTTACATATACATACATACATACTCCCGAAAAACTTTACCCTCCTTCTAGAGCAGTCAGGTAAAAAAGCAACAGAGTTGTGTCAGAATCGTGCCTACCCTTTCGGGTGACAAGCGTGAGAGTTTAAGTATTATGTAGGGTTTTACTACTGGATTTGATACATTGGCGGTACAATTCAAAGAAGCTGTGTGTGTATTGTAGACACACGGAGACGTACCCAAAACACCGTTATTATGTAACAAATTGGCCTTTGGCGTGGACAACTTACAATACAAAAGGTCTTTTGATAAAATGGAAACGGGTATTTTTATTATAGAATTACAAATGAACACTCGAACCACTCCATAAGTGGATGCTGTCGTCCATTGATATCTACGTCTATCCTTGATTAAGAATCAAAATTTAGATGTGTTGTTACCCCTTAGTACTATGATAGAATAACTCGTTACCAGTAAAAAGGATCTCCGGATTTGTATACTCACTTTACGAAACAGCAGTATCAAGCTGCTATTTTACGGTAGTAGTTAGTGGCAGCGTGGTCCATCCCCGGTCGAGCCTCCATAATATACTGCAGCATGGCTTTACCACGTAAAGAAACCAGGATATCATTAGTACAAATATAATATACAACGTTAAATCCAGTATTATAAACATCAGTTCCAATTACTCGACTCCAAAGAATAAGTAATTCCTTCATGGGGCAATGTATACGATTTTACAACGAAGTCTCAGAAAATATGTAAGTAAATATGTAAATTTTTTACGAAGCAAAAATTGTTTAGTAAGAGTTATTACTAAAGAGTACATGATTGATACACTTGGACCAAATACCCTTGGACCCAATTCCCTTTGAAATGATCGCTACCATGGTGTTTCTAATGTCTTCATAAAAATTGTATAAAATTATATATTGTAAATTAATTTTATTTAAAAAGGTCCCGCTGGGTTTCTTGTTAGTTCTTCCCAGTACAGAGGTATTTTCCGAACCAGTGGTAATTTTTAATTAATTTAATTATTCTATATTTAATAAAATTATTCTATTCTATTCTATTCTAGTCTTAAATAATATTGCAAATAAAAATGATGTTTAAATTTCTGACATAAGCTATTATTAAATAATTTTGGTATGAAAAATAATAGAAACTCACATTGCAATCGCTACGTATGAAGGGAATAAAAACATTTTCTTAAATATAAAACGTGAAATATATCTGGTATTGGTAACGCAGATCAACTAAATAATGTTATCAGACTTAAATGTTGTAATATTAGCCACCTAATTCCCGTTTTTATTTCAGGAACGAGGAGTTAAATTGAACAGTAAAACGCTTTCTAAAGAAAAATGGTTTTATCGAAGGAAAATGTTCAAAAATATTTCATTTTAAAAATATTACCCATTTCACGAAACTAGTAGAGCGGAGTGCGGAAACAAGGAGCATAAGTAACATGATTTTATACACTCGGGTAATATTAACTTTCTGTATTATATGGTCTCGTAGCACGAAACTAAATAAATTAAGTTATAATATGGAGTTTCTAAATATATATAAAAGTTTAAAATAATCGATAAGATGTCAGAATCAATTTAGTTTTTCTATAGATAAAAGAAGAATATAAAAGAACCGTAGTATTTAACTTTAAATAACAATGTTCAAGGGGTCGATCCTTGGTTCATTTTATTATAAGTTTGTATGTATAACTTGCCTCAAATAGTGATTAAAGTATGGTTAGTGTAGAGACCCAGATATTCTTTTTACTGGACATACGATACATTCCATCTTGGTCCTCAGGGGTGACAACGCATCTGCATTTTGATTACTAATCAAGGATAGATGTAGATGTCTATGGGTCACAGCATCCACTTACCATCAGGTGGGCTGTGTGATCGCTTGTCACTCTTATACCATAAAAAAGCATAAACTATTAATAATAAAAAAGCACAGGTATTACAAAATTCAATTGTTTAACTTTTTATTAGAGGTTAAGAGTTATTGTACAATTTTGTACCTTAAATAACTGAGCTTTTGCATTGCAAATCTACACTGCGTTTGCTGACATTCTTCTTGACTTTGCGTATTTATTTACGAAGTGGATACGATGCTTCTGCAAAGCTTTTAGCATTGATTATGATTTACAGACGGTATTGTACAATATTTTCTTAATATTGACAATACAGAGAGCGATTCCTGCCACAAGCGTTGTTGAAGCGTTGTGAACAGGTGCTACTCGAGTGACCCGTTTGTCCGAGTTTTCAACGTATTTATTAACTTTCGTTTTCCTTTTTTTGTAGTGTAATTTTATTATTGGATACTTTGCTTATTTAATAACCTTTTCCGTTTTATTTTTGACTAGCGAATCACCCCGGTTTCGCCTGGATAAGATCTATAAATTTGGCATTATTTTGATCGAAGATAATCAAAGACCAATTATTTTATCTAGTTTTCGTTTCTTTTTTTTTAATTTTAATATTTTTCAGATGAAATATAGCCCCTAGATCCCGTCTTTCACTACTCATTATCTGTTCGTAAAGTTTCATTTCAATTAGTTCAGCCATTCCGAAGATTAGTCCTGATAGACAGACAGACAAACAAACATTTTTGAAATTAGTTTTTGGTCTTAATGGCATGCGAATAACCCCCTGAGCTTAATAGAAGCCAGTTACTTGAATATTACAGACAGACTATATAGATTTTTGATTCAGAATATTGTATCAATGGTCTTTAAAAAATTACATCCCTCGAAGTTTCTTCGACTGTTTATTCTCCGGTCAGAGGAACCCCAGCTTAGAAACGGTAGACGATTAAATTTATTTATGCTTTAATATAATCATCACCTTAACGTTACAAAGGGCTAAGTTTGCCCTTGGGTCTTTTGGGTTTCTCTACCAGTCTACCCCAGACGTGTTGAAATATTAAGGCAGTTTTAAAATAGATAAAATCATTAAAATTGAAACAAAAGCGAGGTAATAAAAATTGTCTATTTCGTATCAAATGGCTTATGATTTTATTTAAAACTGTCTGTTGTCTACCTACTTCAATAGGCGTAAATTAAATTTCAGTATAAAATGTTACTTATATTATGTCATTTTCTATGATGAAATGAACCTCTATGCCAAACTTTTGATGATTCAAACGGTGATGAAGCCCCAGATGCACTGTCTTGGCGTAACAAAACCCTATTCACTCTTGCCTTAAAGACGCCCAAAATGTAATCAGACGGAAAGACAGACACCGGCAAATTATTAGATTTTTTTATAGGATAAGGGTGACAAACGAGCACACAGTCCACCTGACGGTAAGTGGTTGCTGTGGCCCATAGACATCTACATCTATCCTCGATTACGAATCAAAATGCAGATGCGTTATCACCCGTTAGTACTAAGATGGAATGCCTCGTTTCCAGTAAAAAGGGTCTCTGGTTCTCCACACTCACCATACGAAACACAGCAGCGTTAAGCTGCTATTCTACGCTGGTATTCTGTAAGAGCGTGGTACTTCCCCTGTCGAGCCGACCCATTCGTGCTACAACTATACCAGTAAGCACTAATAACACGAAGCAAGCCGTTGGTTCGAATCTGTGGAATATCGACAATAAAGGGATGAAAACTCACCCTTTCCACCATTAAACAAACAGGCGGGTTGTTACATGGTGGAAAAGGGAGCAAAATCCCTTCATATGTTTGATCCTGAGTGAATGACGTATTTTATAATATGTATATTATAATAAGGTTTAAGATTAAGGATAGTTGAATGGTTGCCGCGTAAGAGAATCCATCGCCTAATTTCGTCTCTTGGGTATGGTAAGAGATGATTATGAGAAACATCAGAAATTTTAGATTCATAGATGGCGGTAAAACCAACTGCTTTACGTCACCCGAAAAATATTTAGACCATCGACATACAGCAGCGTCTAAGGTGCGACACATTTAGTGTTGCGGTAATCAATAAATCTGCCAAGCGTGACTAAAGCAAATTCTTATTATTATAAATCATAACATATACATAAGGAGAATGGAGGACTCTCCCGTTATCCTCCTATGTCCTTCAGTAGAGCAACAAATTCGTTATTACGAGCCGATAAAGAAAGAAAGATTAAAATATGGTTTCTATCCACCTTTTAGTAAATAAATTCTTAGAAATATTTTAGGTAATGAATATTAAATGTAAACAATAAATGCCCTCGTGTTGCTCTTTTTATGGATTTAACAAAAGCTTTTGACCATGTAACTGATAAGCTGTACTCGTATGGAGTGAGAGAAAATAATTTAAATCTAATAAGATCTTACTTAGTTAATAGAAATCCTAACCCAATACTACTTTACTTGTGAAAAGACCGCTTGAAAGACTCACGAAGTTCAGTTGTACCAACTTTGACCGGATCGGTCCAAATAGAATGTCAAAATCAATGCACAGCCTTGTTTGCAGACGCCAACTTCATTCTGAAACTTTAAACATATGGACATGATGCCAAGCTACGAACACTATTCTTTACGGATCGGAAGGTTTATATGGTGCACGTACTTTTAGGGTTGTAATTAGTGGATATAATTTATTTATACTTTATTGTACAACACCTTAATAAAAAGGATTACAAAGGGCGGACATAAGGCCTTTTGGCATTCTATTCCAGTCAACCCGAGACGTGTGGATATAATGTGATAGGTGCTAAAAAAATGATAATAAATGAGAAAAACCAGTAGTAAACATTTTGATAAAATTAATAGAATAATATTATATATATAAACAGAAATACAGTTCACTGATATACCTATACTATATAATGTACACACACACACACACACAAAAATGTATTTTTAATATTAATAGATATATAACACAAACGTATAAATATACAACAAAAGTAACCATAATAATTAACATTCTGAATTCTTTAAAAAGTATATGTACGGTACAACCGCACAAATCGCCCGATCAGCATTTTTGCCTCATATACTTATTTTTATTGTTCATCGAATCAGTTCACATAGCATCGCCACACAGCGCGTTCGTGTACTCATCATTAGCTAATAGCAGTTTTTAAATATATTTTCTATTTTACCTCAAGCAGCATATTTTATTTATATTATCAGCAGCAGCTTCTTAGGTGTAACGTACATCTTTATGGTCCTTCGAGCTTACCGTGAGCGGGACCTCTGTCGCGAGTGACCTATTTTGAATTGCGAAAGCGGTGACGCGCCACGTAAGTCAACCAGCAGGCAGCATTGGTAAGTCTACAGCTCTCTATTATAATCAGCAGCCACAGTAATTGGTCAAAATGGAAGATCTTCTAGCTAGTTAGAACCAAATAATGGGAGCTATGGATCAGCTCCTAATCAACTTTAAAAAAGACGGTGCCGACCGCAATACACCGGCTCATATTAAAAAGCGGCTTAGTACTTTAGAAAGTTATTGGCAGGAGTTTCAAGGTAATCATCTTAAACTTTTTGAGTCTGACGATAAATCTCATGAATATTTTACTAGTAATTACGCCTCATAAACAAATGACAAATGAGATTAATATCGAGCCGGTGATCTTTGCACCAGAGATCGCGCCTGTCAATAGTATCATCAACATATCGATACCCATCAATACGATCAACGTGTCAGAGAATTTCGGGCAAGCTATAGAAAACATTGACCGGCAGATTAAAGAGTTAAAGTCAGCTTCGGATGGCATAGCTAGCGAGGCGAACAGCCTCAACTATCATGATGTCCATCACTACGCCGTTATCTATTCTCTGGTGGCGGCAGGACTAGCAGCAGTGTGCGTGGCATGGGTGCGCGCGAGGTGGAAACGCTTCCGCGTCCCCGCTCACCCAGCTTCAGCCAACTGTGAGCGTGACACCAGTGTAAAGTGTGTGTGTTTAAAAGATGTGAAGTGTGATAGTGAGTGTGCTAAAGCAGAGCAAAGTGATCATTGTGCAAGTGTGTCCGATCAAGAGAATCAAAGTGGGCCTAATCAGACGGTGCATAAAAACACTTCCCCAGTTTTATTAAAATGTAATTTTAGGAAAACTCGCTATAAATTGTCGGGTCATCATCTTGTAAATTAGCCGATAAGTGTTATGTCGGTCTCATCTATGTTTTAGTTTAGCTCATCTCATAATCATCTCGCCCATCTTCTCGCCCGGGAGCATGTACGGTGCAACCGCACAAATCGCCCGATCAGCATTTTCGCCTCATATACCTATTTTTATTGTTCATCGAATCAGTTCACATAGCATCGCCACACAGCGCGTTCGTGTACTCATCATTAGCTAATAGCAGTTTTTAAATATATTTTCTATTTTACCTCAAGCAGCATATTTTATTTATATTATCAGCAGCAGCATCTTAGGTGTAACGTACAGTATATCCATATATATATCCCCTACCCCTACCTAAAACCTATCCTATCTATACCTACGTAAAAAACCTATTGTTGTGCGCCACTATTAATGTCTTGCACATGGCAACACTAGTTACCACTAGCGCCCTCTAGTATCGAGTAGCAGAACTAGGAGAGTCAAGATCCTTCTAGAAATTTCGGGACCGATATGTACTCGAACATTCTATATGTTTCTACAGTAGAAGGTTCTGGAAAGTATCTGAGGCGCTATATAAGGCCGGTATAGACCACGACCGGGTCAGTATTGAATTGGCGATACCAGCGAAGACTTCGAAGCGATACAACTGCGAACTTAAGCGATCTGTAGTAAAATTGTGTTTTGTTATTAGTGTGGTTTAAAGTTGTAATTAGTGTTGTGTAATTAAAGTGTCAATTTGGTAATTCACTCGGCAGGTTTTAGTTGTCTCGAACCTCAAGCTCGTAACAATTGGTGTCAGAAGTGGGATCAGATCATGCCGATTTTACCAAAGGACGACACGGAGGGTATCCGTACCCGAAGTCAACGCCAGCAAAACACGGACCAGAGACGATTTGGTAATGCAACGCCGCAAACGTCGGAGGGCCAGCTGCCGACCACGGAGGCCGGCCGTCAGCAGGTCCTGCATCTGCAGCACCTGACTTAGGTGCTCTGATGATGATGCTGCAGGAGCAGGCTCTCCGACAGGAGGAACAGGCCCGCCGACAGGAGGAACAGGCCCGTCGGTTGGAAGAGCAGCTGCAGCGTGGACAGGAGGAACAGGCCTACCAACAGGAGGAACAGGCCCGCCAACAGGAGGAACAGGTGCGTCGGTTGGAAAAGCAGCTGCAGCGCGTACAGGAGGAACAAGCCGTTGTTTGGAAGAGCAGCTCAAACGCTATAAGGAAGTGCAGATGCTCCTCATGAAGGACCTTCACGCTACCTTCGAGAAAGAGATAAGGAGGTGAAGGATAGGGTTGCTGAACATAACACCCGCCTGTCAGGCTGAAACCCGAATCGACCAAGTGAACAATCGGGTTGACAACGTGATGGCTGACGTGAAGGAAACGCTGGACGACCTCAAACTTGGGGATGGAGTTACAGCTCCCGTGGTAGCTACAACACCTTGGCTACGCGGATTCAAAGTGCCGCCGTTCGACGGGACTTCTTCCTGGTCGGCGTACAAAATCCAGTTCGAGGCTGTCATGAAGGCGAACGGCTGGAATAAAAGTCAAGCCATGACTGCTCTCACCCTAGGCCTGCGCGACCAGGCCTTAACTGTTCTGGAAGCTCTCGGTAAGGAACTGACTTACGAGCAGCTCCTTGAGGCATTGGAGGCGAGATATGGTGACGCTCACCTGGAACACGTCTTTCGTGCGCAGCTCAAAGATCGGGTGCAACACAGCAACGAAAATCTGCAGCAGTGGGCCCTTGAGGTAGAGAAGCTGGTTCGAAAAGCATACCAGTCTATACCTGCGCTCATTGTAGGGAACCTGGTGCAGACATTCATCGACGGCATCCGCGACCTTGAAGTCAGAGCTGCTGTGAGGCTCGGGCACCACGAGACGCTTAAGGACGCGTTGGCCCATGCACTGGAGGTGGAAGCCGTGCGACAGGATCATCGTTCCCATCGCGTCAGGGAGGTTGCAGCAGCTACAGTTCGCGACCGCAATAAAGGATACAGCCCTAGGTGCTACGGCTGTGGGGAAAGGGGCCATCTTCGATCCAGCTGCCCTAAGCGAACTGTAGAAAGGGAAGGTCAACTATCTCGAGGGGGCAGTGCGGCTATCAGCACCGCCCAGCACAGCGGGAAATCTCATGGCAACGCAGATGCATTGTTAAGAAGACTTTGTCCTGAAGATTGCAAGCATTGTACTAAGCAAGAGGGTAAAGAAGTGGTGTGTGTGAGGATGCTCAGGACAGACCAGCTCAGCAATGAGTGGAAGGACAGCCTACAACATGCACAGCAGGAAGATCCGGACATCAAGCCGATTCTAGAATGGATGAAGGCCAGTGCTCCTAAGCCCAAGTGGAGCGACGTTTCAGCGATGAGTTCGACCACGAAAAGCTATTGGGCTCAATGGGACAGCTTGCTGATTCAGGATGGAGTCCTGTGCCGTAAATGGGAAAATGGTCGGGGAGACAGTTGTCATTTGCAAATGGTTGTCCCTAAAGCTAAAGTACCGGATGTTCTACAGCTGTACCATAATGGTTGTTCAGGAGGCCACCTGGGAGTTAGGCGAACTCTACTGAAGATCCGAGAACGGTTTCACTGGGTTCACTGTCGTGACGATGTCGAGAACTGATGTCGCAAATGTACAAGTTGTGCGGCTGTAAAGGACCTCAAACTCGTAGTAGAGGTGCATTGAAATTGTACAATGTTGGTGCACCATGGAGAGGATAGCCATTGACGTTGCGGGGCCGTTTCCGGAAAGTGAAAGTGGTAACAAGTATTTCATGGTTGTGATGGATTACTTCACTAAGTGGCCAGAAGTCTTCGCCATTCCAAATCAAGAAGCTTCAACAGTTGCAGATAAACTAGTTCATGAAGTCTTCTGTCGTTTTGGAGTACCTTTAGAGATTCACAGCGATTAAGGAAAGAATTTTGAGTCTCAAATATTCCAGGAAATTTGCTGAGTTATGGGTACTCATAAAACAAGAACAACTTCTTACCATCCACAATCTGATGGAATGGTGGAACGATTTAATCAGACATTGAGAGGTACCTAGCAAAGTTGTGGAAAACGGCAACGAGACTGGGACAGGCACATACAACCGTTTTTGTTGTCATATCGAAGTGCTGTTCACGAAAGTACATCAGTGACACCAGCTTTCGCAAACTTTGGGAGAGAATTACGGCTGCCTGCAAACCTGATCACCGGGATACCACCTGATACCCCACGCAGTATAACCGATTATGCAAATGACTTGCGGAAGAAAATAAATGACATTTATGAGCACGTCATACAGTCGGGCCAGCAAACTTGAGAAGATGAAAACACGGTATGACCACAAAATGAACAACAAAGGGTTTGACGAAGGTTCACTAGTGTGGTTACACAATCCAGTTCGCAGCAAAGGGAAATCTCCTAAGCTTCAAGCTAAATGGGACGGACCGTACCGGATTGTGACAAGGATCAATGACATAACCTACCGGATACAGAAAGGTGCAAGAGGTACTCCTAAGATCGTCCATGGA
Organism: Parnassius orleans; assembly: GCA_029286625.1. Taxonomy (NCBI): domain Eukaryota; kingdom Metazoa; phylum Arthropoda; class Insecta; order Lepidoptera; family Papilionidae; genus Parnassius; species Parnassius orleans. Next base: position 196,066 of record JAGSMP010000415.1, read on the forward strand.
TCGACTGGCGCGTTATTATAATAATAATGCTCGACGAGCATGTCTTAGGAGGCAGTGTTGCGCGCCACTATTAATGTCTTGCACATGGCAACACTAGTTACCACTAGCGCCCTCTAGTATCGAGTAGCAGAACTAGGAGAGTCAAGATCCTTCTAGAAATTTCGGGACCGATATGTACTCGAACATTCTATATGTTTCTACAGTAGAAGGTTCTGGAAAGTATCTGAGGCGCTATATAAGGCCGGTATAGACCACGACCGGGTCAGTATTGAATTGGCGATACCAGCGAAGACTTCGAAGCGATACAACTGCGAACTTAAGCGATCTGTAGTAAAATTGTGTTTTGTTATTAGTGTGGTTTAAAGTTGTAATTAGTGTTGTGTAATTAAAGTGTCAATTTTGGTAATTCACTCGGCAGTTTTTAATTGTCTCGAACCCCAAGCTCGTAACACTATCAACAATAATAAAGATATGTATAATGTTTGTTTGAATGTTTGCATAATTCGTGTGCGTATGACAACTAACTTCATTTCACTACCGACATCACTAAACAGACAGTACTATGGATAGTGGTAATTTGAGAATCACTCTTAGGATTCTTTGAACAAAATTGTCTGTTGATGAAGGACTTTAATGACGTTTGTTTACATGTATCACTGTTATTCTATAATGAACGCTGCGATAAAAGTGTAATAGTTTTATTCTATCTTCTTCATTATCGATCCAATAGTCTAATCACTACGGACACCCACCATATTTTAGTGATTGCCATTTATCACACGCTTCGTGGGGGATTGGTGTAAACAAGACTGGACGTTTCTTTATACAGATAAGGTTGATAAACAAGCACATAATCCATTTTATGGTAAGCAGATCCTGTGCGCATAGAACTTCATCAATACTCAATTAAGAATCAAAATGCAGGCAGTCATTTCCGCAAATTAACACACAGTCCACTTGATGGCTAGCGGATTCTGTGACGCATTTTTTACATCGTATTTTTGACTTTATTTTTTGCCGAACAAATTATGAATCAAAATGTAGATGCGTTATCAACTCGAAAAATGCACACACAGTCCTCGTGACGGTATGCCATGATTCTAGGCGCAAAACATCTAAACATATTCTTGATTAAGAATCAAAATGCATTCATTGTTACCTCCGAAAATAAACACACAGTCCACTTGATGGTAAGCGAATCCTGTTGCGCATAAAGCGCTACTGCATTACAGCCTATCGAAACTCCACTGCTGAACATAGGCCTCCCTCAAAAATTACCTTATAGAGAGGATATTTGCCATAGTTGCCACGATTGGCAGATTGGCAACCGTAGATTTTTATTTTAGTTGTTATTAGGAAGACATTGCTGCCTATCTCCTTCTTTGTTTTCTTCTGCCTCCTCTTATGACACCCACGGGACGATACGAATACATCGCTATTACACGGTAAAATAAATATAAAATATACAATATCTATTTCACACAGTAAAAAAAAAACTAAAATGATTATACAGTCAAATTCTCTGCAAATTCGGTGCGATTGATCGTAGTATGGTTACATTTATCTTTAAACATCTAAACAGATTTGGATTAAATTAAAACTAGCACATATTATACCCTTAACCAAGAAATAGTAAGTTATGGGGACATGAAGGTTTTGGATGGAGCTGCGGGCAGAAAGTAAATTTTTTTATAATTATACTGCGGTCGATGTATGTAGTACGGCACTGACAACCACAAAAAGGGAGTTTGCGGGCAATGCAAATACAAATTTGAATAACAAATCGTCGTTTCATGCCCGATTTCCATATTCACAAGTTCAAACACGGAGCTGGTGTGCGTGAATTTTAATTTGCGGTATTTTATTTGGAAATGAAGATTTATCAATGATCTTTATTATTCCATGTAATCGTTGGTCTAGCGGTCGTAAACGCGACTGATGATCATGAGGTCCCCGGTTCGAATTCCGGGTCGGGCCAACTAAAATCTATTATTGAGTTTTTCTGTCAAGAAAATCTCAGAAGCAGACAGGAATTTTTCGATGTTTCACACCCGTTTCTCGGAAAGCACGTAAAGGCGTTGGTGCTGCGCCTTATCTCTCTCCGGTCGTGTCGACTTGCTGTCCTATCGGACTACGAGAGTGAGGGAATAGAGAGTGCACCTGTGCTTGCGCATACACTCGAACATTATAATCCCATCCTGCGCAGATTTTTGACTTTTGGATCGGTCCGCCTTCTTGTAAAACGTTTTAAAATAGTTGTCTGACTGACATATATAAAAATGGAGCTTTAGAATGTAAGTGAAATTGAGTAATTTTTTGAGAGATTTAAAGCGTCTTCAAAGCGATAGTGCCGACGGAAAGTGTCTAGGATTATTGATGACTGATTTTTAACGATATTATCTAACATTTACGTAAAAATCAGCTGCGAGGATTAACGTAAGGTGAGTAATGTTTTTACGTATTTTAATTACCTCATACCTGAAAAATGGCCCAGTGGCCAAGCTAGCAGGTAGGCATGCGTTCATAATACATACTAACACTACTCAATCATACACATTTCGTTTGCCAGAAAATAAGTGACGTCTGGTAGCCCTGGGATTTTGTTCTAACACGATATGCTAAGCATTCTTAAGTGAGAACAGTTGTGGCGGAAAACTATTATTGTATTTTAACTTACAATGCAATATGGCAACATTTATATTTATTAATACGTGGTAGAGCCACGTTGCAGAGCATTTATGAGAGTGTACGTAATTATGCTAATTATTACATAATTTATAAATCATATTTCTCGGGAAAACGTCGCCGAGTACCGACACAAGCTTGTGTCTGAAGTCGACATTTTGTTGAACAAAGTCTCGGACTGGGGGCGACTAAATCTAGTCCAGTTCAATCCCCAGAAGACACAAGTTTGCGCGTTTACCGCTAAAAAGAACCCCTTTGTCGTATCTCCTCAGTTTCAAGGAACTCCCCTTGTTGCATCAGCCAGTATCGGAATCCTCGGCTTCGACATATCGAGTGACGTGCAGTTTCGTGGTCACTTGGAAAAGAAGACCAAATTGGCCTTTAAAAAGCTTGGCGTGCTCAGCAGAGCGGGACTGTAATTCTTGCCGGCACACCGCCTGCAATTTTACAAGGCGCAGGTTTGGCCGCACATGGAATACTGTTCCCATCTCTAGGCTGGGGCACCATCCGTACCATCTGGATGACTGGCGGTCCACCACTGTGTGATTTAAAAGAAGTTTTTATGGCAAATATCCCCCATATGAGGCAATCTATGGGGGACGCTTATGTTCGGTAGTGCACTTTAATAGGCTATATCGGTAACGGTAATAATGAATAGGATAGTTAAAGTGAATGTAAAATTGTACTATTATTTAAAAATCATGAACTAGCATCTTCACGAAAAGAAATATAAGAGATTTTAGACGTCCTTTTGAAATAAAATATTTAAAAATGTATTAATAAGCTTTATTCGGGTATTTCATATCTGATTAATATTTTTGAGCGACTACCTGAGTTCGACCTTGAAAAAGCTGCTAAGATATTTACAAAAGCAGATTCAACATGCACACTTTATCGGAATAGTAATTTATTGAAAGCGCTTTTCTCGATTGATAGGGAGCTAAAAGATACATTAAGGCTTCATATAAGGATTTTGTTCTTAACAAAATCTCCAACGATTTTCACTAAAAGCTTTTATACTACTGCTAAAGATCATTGAGATAAACTTGTTTTGACTGAAATGTTAAAACTCATCTTTCAATTTGTTTGAGAAAATTTTGAGCATCAGAAATTTACGCACGAGCGTTTTATCTATATTGTTTTGTTAATATATTTCCGTATTAAAAGTAAAACGTAGAATAGTCTTTATACGTCCCAAAGCTGCGAATAGACCTCATTTCTGAGTGGGTTTTGGAGCAGAGACTATTTCGCCACGCAGTTTGTATCATATGCACGTATATGGTAGGACCAATTTTCTGTCTAGAAGTCCGTCTGGGTAGGTACCACCCTCTTACAATTTTTTGCCGCTAAATAGCAGTGTTTGCACTGATGTGTTCCGATCTGAAGGGTATTGACAGCCAGTATAATTATAGACCATTCCATGTGAGCCCTTAGTGGTAACAACGCATCTGTAGCTTTCTTTGTTCGCAGTTGGTTGAAGGTGTCCATGGACTGCAGTGGCTACTTGTAAGTTCGTTAGTCACTCGTTTTATAAAAAGTCAATATGTCGTTATTTTTTTCATTTAATCACACATGAAAGTTTCGTGCTCGTCTTTCAGTAACGTACCCATTAAAGAAAGAACGAAAAGAAAGAAAGAAACATTTATTGCAACACGCCAAAAACATCATCAGACACTTAAATTTTAACATTTCTATATATTACAAGATTACTATTACCAACCATCAGTGCGTGCACTGTTTTGTTTCATTATGAAGAGTTATAACATTATCTTTTAAGAAAATCCATTTTTTTTTTATTGTTTCAAGTTGCTTATTATACAGTTAATAGCCTGAATTTCACACGCAAAAAAATACCTCGCTTCCCTCTCACAATTAAATAATTTTCTAACAAAATGTAACTAGTATTCAACATTACAAATGTGGGTAAAATAATAACTAATAAATATGAAAGGTTATTTCATAAAATTTATTACGAAACTGAAGCGTAGTATCGTCTTCAAATAACATTTTGTCAGAACAACTGCTCGAGGCACTTTGGTATCAGATTGTTGGTTGATATTGTTAAGGAACAGTTGCTTGTACTTTTCATTTAATTTATACAACGATAATATAAAAGCTATATTATGGTTGAAGCAAAATGGATTCATGATGTGGTTGAAAAGTTGACCGGGGAAGGACCATGCTCTCACAGAATACAGCAGCACAATGCTGTTGTGTTTAGTATGATGAGTGTAGAGAATCAGAGACCCTTTTTACTGGAAACGAGACATTCCCTCTTAGTCCTCAGGGGTGGCAACGCTTATACATTATTATTCTTAATCGAGGATAGATGAAGATGTCTATGGGTCATAGCATCCACTTACCATCAGGTGGACTGTGTGCTCGTTTGTCACCCTTATTCTATAAAAAAGAGATTCATTTTTAACTGCACTGCATGACCTATGTCCGCCTTTTCCAAGAAGCGAGTCACTTCACTTAGTCAGTCTCTGGCTTTAAGTATCCAGTTCCCACCTACATTTAATGCCCCACACTGAGTTTGCTTAGTGTCCCACTCTGAGTTTGCTTAGGTGCGTTATCCACTCCATGACTTGTCTACTCCATCTGTTGTAACTTCTGCAATAGACGCGACGAAGCCATTGTCATTTCAGTTTATAAGCACGGAAGGCTATTTTAATAATTTTATTACTTTAATAAAGTTATATAAAAATAGTAGTGCTATAAACTTTATATTATGTTAGTACATAGAGGAGGGTAAGATTTGGCATAGTTAAAGTTTATATGGAAAAGGAGTGCAGAAAGCTGAAATTTATATATAATACATAAAATAAAATAAAATAAAACCCAACTCGAAATTCCAATTGTCAAACACATAATAGTCCATGATCAAACATAGAGTAAAGATTGTCACCAAAGAACTTTAAAATGTTGCCACAAATAACTACTAACTTGACGTTTGAAAAACGAAAATTAAAGTTTTAAAATAATTTTAAATCTTTAATTGCTTATGTCGAAAAATAGAGATTTCATTTCATTTGTGATTTACTTTTTATATTAAAAAAAAAAAAAAACGTCGCCTTAATACATACCATCGATAATCATCACAAAGTGCGATATGAAAATAAACAAAAGCATTATTTATGAATTACAAATTGATAACGTTTTGAGAACAGAATAAAAATTATTGCTTTTAATTTTGTTTACATACAGTTAAAGCTAATAATTAAAAACGTGTTATTTAAAGCGTATTATAAGTTTTTTTTTTATAGAAGAGGGGGCAAACGAGCATGCGGCTCACCTGATGGTGAGTGACTACAGCCGCTCATGAACAACTGCAACACCAGGGAACCAGGGCATTGCATATGCGTTGCCGGCCTTTAAAAAGGAGTAGGCTCTTTTCTTGAAGGTCCCTAAGTCGTATCGGTCCGGAAAAATCGCTGGTGGTAATCGATTCCACAAGGAAGCTGTGCGAGGAAGAAAACATCTTCTCAATCGCACAGTGGTGGGCCGCCAATCATCCAGATGGTGTGGATGGTATCGGGAGTTCTGCCGCGATGTGCGTTCGTGAAACTTGGCGGCTGGGATTAATCCGAACAATTCCTCAGAAAACTCCCCGTGATAAATGCGAAAGAAAATGCAAAGAGATGCAACATCTCTTCGCAGCGCCAATGAATTGAGCAGATCGGAAAGGACTCGGTCGTCGACGATTCGAGCCGCTCTGCGCTGGATGCGGTCAAGTGGAAGGAGCTGGCACTGGGGAGCCCCAGCCCAGAGATGGGAACAGTATTCCATGTGAGGCCGAACCCGCGTCCTGTAAAGTAGCAGGCGTTGTGCCGGCATGAAATACTGTCCCGCTCTGCTGAGCACGCCAAGCATTTTGGAGGCCAATTTGGCCTTCTCTTGCAAGTGACCACGAAACTGCACGTCACTCGATATGTCGACGCCGAGGATTCCGATACTGGCTGAGGCAACAAGAGGAGTGCCTTGAAACTGAGGAGATACGACAAAGGGGTTCTTTTTAGCGATAAACGCGCAAACTTGTGTTTTCTGAGGATTAAACTAGACTAGATTTAGTCGCCCCCAATCTGAGACTTTGTTCGAGTCTTTCGACTTCAGACAAGTTTGTTCTGGTACTTGGTGACGTTTTCCCGAGAAATATTGGCACGGCCGGTGTATAGAGCATCAGCAGTACTGTCATCCGCATAGCAATTAATGTTACCGGTTTGCAACATATCATTGATATGCAGAAGAAACAGCGTTGGTGATAGCACGCAGCCTTGTAGAACACCAGCGTTAATAGGCTTGTAGTCGGAGCATGCACCACCTACAACGACCTTGATGCTCCGATCTGCAAGAAAGCTGGTGATCGAATTCCACAATTTCTCGGGAAGCCCATAGGAAGAGAGCTTCGAAAGGAGCGCTTTGTGCCAAACCCGATCGAAGGCCTTCGCAATGTCCAAACTAACGGCCAATACCTCCCTCTTGGACTCTACTGCATCCGCCCATCTATGACTCAGGTAGACCAGAAGATCACCAGCTGATTGACCCTGACGAAAACCGTATTGGCGGTCACTAATCAGCTGGTGATCCTCAAGGTACCGCATGAGCTGGCAGTTTATAATGGATTCCATTATTTTGGAGAACAAGGAGGTGATGGCGATAGGCCTGTAGTTGTTGGATGGGTCTGAGCGGTCGCCGTTTTTAGGAATAGGGTAGACAAAAGTTGTCTTCCATGATTTCGGGACTACGCCTGGGGAGTAGGAGTACCGGAAAAGACGCGTTAGAACCGGTGTCATCTACGGAGCACACGCCCTCAGCACAATTGGATGGATTCCGTCAGGCCCACTCGACTTGTGGATGTCCAGGGAGAGAAGTGCTTTGCGAACCGAGCGCTGTGAGAACCGCACATCCGGCATGGAGCACTCACACCGCGGGATGGTCGGCGGTGTGTTCCCCCCGTCATCAAGTGTTGAGTTGGACGCAAAAAGGGAGCCCAAAAGGTCGGCTTTCTCTTTTGCGGCGTGGACCAGTGAGTCGCCGTCCCTGTGCAGAGATGGTAGTGATGGCTTACAGAAATTCCCTTGGACAGCCTTGGCGAGAAACCAGAATGCACGGGTTCCCGAAGAAAGGCGAATTAGTTTTTCACCAATTCTGCCTATGTGCTCTGAGTTTGCCTTGGCAATAACTCTTTTCAAGTACCTGGAGGCGAAGTTATACTTATTTTTAAGCATGCAATAAGTAACGTACTTATAACAAGATCGTGCTTTGTGGCATTCCTTGGGGGAAATGCCTATGTTCAGCAGTGGACTTTTGATGGGCTGTAATGATGATGATGATGATAAGTAACGTAGGTTTATATTAATATTCTCGTTTTTTCTTTTTGCATTAAATGCTATACAAACCTGTAAAGGTACAACTTACCAAACACAGCTTTTAAAATAAAAATTACAAAAACGTTAATAATGTCCTCCAGATCGAATTTCGGTCATGGCGGCCAGTCCCAACGGAAACTAGCCATCTGCACAGAACAGAATAATGGTGTCCCATTGTATGCGCAAGCACAGGGGCACTCACTATTCCTTACTCTCGAAGTCCGATGGTACGGTAATCCGACACGAACGGAGAGAGATCAGGCGCAGGATCAACGACTTTACGTGCTTTCCAAGGTACGGGCATGTAACACCGCTAACTTTCCGACTTTGGACTGCTACTAAGAATTTCTTGACAGATAAACCCAACGGGATTCGAATCCGGAACCTCACGATCAGCAACCCCGTTTACGATCACTAGACCAACGAGGCAGTTACAAAAACTTTAGTGTTTGTTTATATACCTAAAACTATGTATAGAGGGCGGGTGAATTGAGTTAATATAAGTCTCTGAGAGATGGCTATTTGTGCCATTTGCTGTAAAGGCTATCGGTCCGTGAGGTCTACGCGCAGCTAAGTTTCTTAAGGAACTGTATCCGCGGCTGCGCGTCACCGCTAGAGATAACAGATCAGTAAGAACGAGCTCTGTTATCTCGGTATATCCATTCAACGAGGAAAAGTAGCCACTTTTCTTGACTGACTGCGAGAAGTAGTACTGTTGAATAACTTTAGTTTCTCGTTTCTATTACTGTAATAAATATTGTTTATTATTATGTTAAGGAAATTAATACATAATATATAAAATTATAATAATGAAGATAATCTAGACATAATACAATTAAAAAAACCAAACCTTTTTGGTATGTAATTTTATACAAACAAGGTTAAAGTTTTGATTCAAAATCGGATTTTTTTTTTACTTCAACACTATATTAGAACAAATCAACAAGAGTTATGATTATAGCGATAACGCCATTTTTAATAAAATTAATAAATCTTCAATTATTTATTTTGAATATTTTTTCTCATCGCACATAGTTTTCTAGATAACTGCAAAAATAAATTGAGTTTGAAGTTGTTTTTCAACAATAGAACTTGTAGAGTCCCTTAGCGAAAAGTTTATACAAATATAAACTTTTGTCTTACTATATATTTATGAAAATGTAATGTATGTACATAAAAATATAAATAGATTTGATAGGAACTAAGATATTCATAGTTTAAACACTGGAAACGACTACGAGCTTGTAATGCCAGTTACTAAACTCAACAGAATTAGTAATTAATTTATGAGTGCAATACGCTTTTACAACAAATTACTAGAAAATGTTTCAACCAGTTTAAAGGTTTTGCGTTGCGTTTCTTGCTGGTTCTTCCTAGGTATTTTCCGGACCATAAACAACTCCCGAATAAATAAAATTACGTTGGTATATTAATAAGTATTATGTAATATACCAACTCGACGGCTCTGTGGCGCAGTGGCTTAGCAATAAGTTGTAGCTCTGAGGGTCGCGGGTTTGAATTCCGAACGGAACAGGTATTTGTATGGCCCACAAATAATTGCCCGGGTCTGGTTGTTTGTCCTTGTGAAATTTATGTATGTAAACTGCCTCCACGATACAAGAGAAATTCTAAGTGTGGAAGTAACGTTTGATAAAAAGATATGTAATTGTAAAATCTTTTAATAAAAATATTCTATTCTATTCTATATACTCTTAGGTGTTTCGCAATTCCGTCGACAATATCTAAAAAATATCGTAATGTTTGAGAGGAAAAGCATCAAAATCATTTACGAAGGAAAGATCAAAGTTTGTAACATTTTTCCCCCGGTTTATCAGCGTAGTAATTTATTGAAAGTGGTTTTCTCAATTGATAGGGAGCTAACGGATATCGAATGGCTTTAGATAAGGATTTGGCCCTAACAGAATCGGCGACGATTTTCACTAAAAGCTTTTATACGACAGACCAAAGCACATGCCGGTAGATTTTGAGTGATTGAAAACGTCAAATAAGGGCATTTTAGGATGAATGAGGGAAATTTGATGTAGCGTACCTTTAATTTTCAGTCGTTTGATTATTTTGTGTGAAATAATAAATATAGTTTACAAAATTAACATACACACAAACCACGAATAAGGTTAACTGGCAGATAATGCTTTTAGTATTAAGCCGCCGTATAGTGTCCTTTTAGTGGCCGCCTTTTGTTTCTATACATTGTGTAAGGTTCAATCTCTACATAATATGAAACAAAGTCGCTTCCCGCCGTCTGTACGCTTAGATCTTTTAAACTACGCAGCTGATTTTATACGCAGCTGATTTTATCCAGTTTTCATCAGTAGACAAAAATATTCAAGAGAAAAGTTTATACGTATCATACATGCATATTATATATTGTATAATTCTTCTGTCCGTGTGTATGTGATTGCACTCCAAAATGGCTGGACCGATTTTGATGAAATTTTGTGTGTGTGATTAAGTTGATTAAAGAATGGTTTAGTTTAGATTCACAATTGGACCCGGTAAGTGGCGTTAACATCCAGCTATCAACCGTGCGAAGCTGGGGCGGATCGCTAGGAAAGAATAAATAAATAAATTTCTCCTGTATTGTGGAATCATTTTACATATATCAATTGGACATGTATGTACGTCCAACAAACAATTTGCAGGTTATACAGACACTTGTTTCGTATAGCATTTGAACCTACGACCCCGCAGCGGCTGAGCTGAATGCTTAGCCACTAGATTATACCGATGCATACATTTTATTTCTGCTTTGAATGAAAATATCGTAAACTACCCTTTAGCGTAACATTTGATTAAACTCAGTTTTTTTAAATAATTGGAATTTAATATTTTACATTACCCTACTCACCCTCAAATTGGTTCATAGTAGGGATTTTACCATAGTTGCCACGCTTGACAGGCGGGTTGGCAGCTGCAGTTGTTTTATAATTTTGAGTTATTATCAGGAAAATGCTGCTGCCCATCTATTTCAGTTTCCCTCTGTAGCCTCTTACGACACCCACTGAAAGATATGGGGTAGTGGATATTCTTACACCGCACTACACGGTTATTTTAAGTTAAGATAAATACTATAATGTAAATGTAAAATCAAACAATAAAGAGTCACCTGAGGTGACTAAAGGGTCTAGAATGAATAATTTAAAAATAAAATTACTTTTATTCTTCTGCTGGTCACCGTTCTGAGCATTGTGCATAAGTTTAATGCCCGTTTTCAAAGGTCACGTACTCTTTGTTCTCTAAAATTGAATGTATTATTGAAAGTTATTTTATCGGTTTTATCTTAAAAGTGTTTAAAGCCTGACTACCCCGGAAGATGCTTTTTTTCATTAAATGATGGCAAGTGGCTACTGCAGTTCATTGACACTTGAAACCAACTTTAAACAACAGATATAACACAGATATGTTAGTTTAGCTCGTTTCCGCACACTTATTGTTTTCATAGCCGACGTACTTCTGTTAACTACTATTTATTAACTATAACGACTATGATATGATAATATGACTGTCTCTTTAGTCTATTGATCGTAAACGCGACTGATGATTTTGAAGTACTGGGTTCGAATCCCGGGTTGGGTCAAAATTAGCTATTGGGTTCTGTCAAGAAATTTTTAGTAGAAGCGCGGAGTCAGGAAGTTGACGGTGTTGCACCGCCGTGCCTCGGAGAGCACGTAAAGCCGTTGGTCTCTCCCCGTTCGTGTCGAATTGCCGTCCAATCGGACTATGAGACTGAGGGAATGAAGTGCACCTTTACTTGCGCATACACTCCGGCACTATAATCCTGTCTAGCGCAATTGTTTAGTCTACGTTGAGACTGGCCGCCGTGACCGAAATTCGGTCTGGAGGACATTATTATTTATATATAACTTTAAATTGATTCCCGTAGATGTTCATGCATGGCATTTAATCCGTTTGCATGTAGTGTGTTCCTATTAGAGTTGGTGCATTTAGCGTAAGATAATATTTATTAAATAATTAGATTAGGAGACTCTTTTTACTGGAAACGAGGCGTTCCATTTTAGTCCTCATGGGTGACAACGGATCTGCATTTTGAATCTTAATCGAGGATAGATTTAGATTCTATGGAACACAGACTCCACTTACCATCAGGTGGACTGTGTGCTCGTTTGTCACCCTAAACGTATAAAACAAGATTATTTTTTGTTACTAGCGTTGGTAAACCAAATAAATCAAAAAACAGAAAAGGCTGCATATGCTTGGACACTTCCGTGGACTAAGATGAAATTACTCACGGCCTATAATTTTACTGGCTCTCTTCACTTCTCAGAGAGACTAGAAAAGCTTGCTTGCCGGCAAAAATAGGTAAGAACCCAGACGGACTTCTAGGAAGACAAGAAGTTGTGTCACCCAGGAAATAATGTTTAAGATTATATCCATGCAAATTTGAAAAAAAAGAGACGTGACACACTTTCATAATATTCATTTATTATCATTTGGCTATGGGTTGGGATCAGTTTACGCTGACATGCTACAACAAGAGCCTTAACACACCTTCATAATATTCATTTAATGTTAAGCATGTTAAGAAATGGCTATGACGAAAGCAATTGTTGATGTCATTGATAAATAAAACAAACAGAAAGGGACCGAGAATAGAGCCTTTTGGTACACCAGATGTGACAGTAACTAAGTTAGATGAATGGCCGTTAACGACAACTGTCTGAGTTCTATTTGTAATAAAAGAATGAAACCATCTGAGCAAATCACCACGAATCCCATTAAAAGCGATTTTCTTGAGTAATATACAGTGATCTACTTTATAGAAGGCCTTAAGGAAGTCAGTATACACAGAATCAACCTGTATTTCCTTATCCATATGTTCAAATAAGTATTTAGAAAAACGAGGAGATTGCTCACTGTGGATCGTTTTTTAACAAATCCGTGTTGTTCGGGTATGATTATATTATGAAGGACAGGATAAATAACATTATGTACTAATCTTTCAAATACCTTTGACAATACGGATAGTAAAGAGACCGGCCGATAATTCTCTACGTTATTCTTGGATCCCTCTTTATGAATAGGCTCTCGTGATATTGGCTGTTTCCAAATAGCAGGAAAGACACCAACTTGAATGCACTTATTGTAAAGAATCGTCAGAGAGAGAGAGGAATACAGACTGTGTCCGCTGTATATTTAAGGAAGAAAGGAGAAATGCCATCCAGTCCAGTTCCCTTACAAACATCTAAATTTCTAAGTTATTTTTTTACCATGTCAACAGTGAAATATATCGTAGACATAAATAAATCACTTGAATTGTTTGGTTCTGTTAAAGAATTACTATCAAGTGTAAACTTCTCTGAATCTAAGTTAGATGGTTCAAATACGGATTTAAAGAAGCTTGAAAACAGATTACATGCTTCGTCTGGTAGGTTAGTTGCTTTCTGTTTGTATTTGATATTATCTGGAATACTATTGCTATCTTTACGATTATGAATGTATTGCCAAAATTTCTTAACATCTTTTCGTGGGCCATCTTCTATGGTGTTCATGTACTTGCGAAAGCAAAGGACACATTCAGCTTTGAATCTGGAACGATAAATGGAAAAAGATTCGTAGTCAGAACACGACTTGTACTTTTTCCATTTTATCCAAGCTTTATTTTTGTTTTTGTATATATGTATTAGTGGTCTTGAAAACCAGATGGGAAAGCCTGAGGGTTTTTAATAACTAAATAAATCTGTTCATAAAATGTGTTTACAGCCGATTCAGATGGTTTATTGGAAAATATGTTATTAATTTCATCATATTTGGCTTCAAAAAAAGCGTATTTCGAAACAGGTTTTGCGTGGGATAAAGAGTAAAAGTCCTGAGAAAAGTCGTAGTAGACGGTGCATGCTCCGATTATAAGCCCATCAACGCTGGTGTTTCACAAGGCTGCGTACTATCACCAACGCTGTTTCTTCTGCATATCAATGCAAACCGGTAACATTCATTGCTTTTCAGACGACAGCACTGGTGGTGCTTTATACACCGGCCGTGCCAATATTTTTCGGGAAAACGTCGCCGGTACCGAAACAAACTTGTGTCTGAAGTCGAGACTTTGTTGAACAAAGTCTCAGACTAGGGCGACTAAATCTAGTCCAGTTTAATCCCCAGAAGACACAAGTTTGCGCGTTTACCGATAAAATAACCCTTTGTCGTATCTCCTCAGTTTCGGCACTCCTCTTGTTGCCTCAGCCAGTATCGGAATCCTCGGTGTCGACATATCGAGTGATGTGCAGTTTTGTGGTCATTTGGAAGAGGCCAAATTGGCCTCTAAAAAGCTGCTCAGTAGAGCGGGACAGTATTTCATGCCGGCACACCGCATGCAACTTTACAAGGCACAGGTTCGGCCCCATATGGCTCCCATCTCTGGGCACGGGCTTCCCAGTGCCAGCTCCTTCCACTTGACCGCATCCAGCGCAGAGCGGCTCGAATCGTCGATGACCGAGTTCTTTTCAATCGGCGGACTCACTGGCACTGCGTAGAGATGTTGCATCTGCTTGCGTATTTTATCGAATCTATCACGGGGAGTGCTCTGAGGAATTGTTCGGACTGATTCCAGGCGCTCAATTTCACCATCGCAGATCGCGACAGAACTCGAGATACCATCCATACCATCTGGATGATTGGCGGTCCACCACTGTGCGATTTAAAAGAAGTTTTCTTCCTTGCACAACTTCCTTGTAGAATCGATTACCATCACCGATACGACTTAGGGACCTTCAAGAAAAGAGCCTACTCCTTCCTAAAAGGCCGGCAACGCATCTGCGATTCCCTGGTGTTGCAGTTTTCATGGGCGGCGGTAGTTACTACCATCTTCATCCATCAAATACTTTCAAATACTTTTAAATTCCATAGAGTATTGCCAAAAGATATCGTTAAATATTTTAAAACAATTGATGTTAAGAAAACGACAGACTTATGGGGTTTCCGTTAAAGTTATTTTATCTATAATAGATATAGCACCTTATCTAGCCACTATATTTAATACAAGCGTCGAATCTGGTGTGTTTCCTGATTAAATGAAACATAGTAAAGTCATACCTTTATTTAAATCTGGTAGTACATTAGACCCCGCCAATTTAGACCAATTTCTGTACTACCAACATTTAGTAAATTTTTGAAAAATCATTTTAGATCAGATCTTAAGTTTCTTTAATATTAATAAATTGCTACATAAAAATCAATTCGGTTTTACAAGGGTCGCTCGACAACTGACGCTGGAGGTGAGCTTATTAAACATATTTTTGTGCATGGGAGAATACGGAGGATGCTTTGGGTATGTTTGTGACCTTTCCATCGCCTTCGACTGTGTTCACCATGAGACATTAATCAGGAAGCTACAGTACTATGGTGTCAAGAACACAGCGCTTAAACTTATTATTTCATATTTAGTAATAGAATGAGAAGTTATTATCAATGGTAAAGTTCTTCCGGGTCACCTGTACTAATGGTGTCCTCAGGGCTCGATCATTCATTTCTATTTCTGGTATATATTAATGACTTACCTTCCTGGTAGGGGATAATCATGATATAGTATTATTTGCTGATGATACTTCCTTGATTTTGAAACTTAAACGTCAATCATTTAAATTTGACGAAGTGAATAATGCTATATCAAAATTAGTGCATTGGTTTAACGTTAATAATCTACATTTAAACGGAAATAAATCTAAATGTATTAAATTAACAACAACGAATGTTAAAAATCTAAGTACCAATGTGTTTTAAATGGAAGAACTGAGCCCTGTTGAATCCACTGTTTTCTTGGCATCACTCGACGCAAAGCTTCAGTGGGGCCCCATATATCCAAACTAGCAAGCAGACTAAGTTCTGCAGCCTATGCTGTAAAAAGATTAGAGGTCTCACTAGTGTCGAGACAGCTAGACTAGTTTATTTCAGTTATTTCCATAGTATAATGTCTTATGGGATTTTGCTATGGGAAATGCGGCTGATTCAGAAACTATTTTGTTTTACAGAAGGGCCATTAGAGCTATTTACAACCTAAAACCGAGAGAGTCTCTAGAGATAAATTTAAAGAAATAAATATATTAACTTTGGCCTCTCAGTATATTTACGAAAATTTAATGTATGTTCACAAAAACAAAGGTAGTTTTAGTAAAAAGTGATATACATTCTGTAAACACTAGGAACAAGCACAAGCTAGTGATACCAGTTTCGACTCCACAGAGTCAGTAATTCATTCTTGGGCAATGTATACGCTATTACAACAAGGTTCCGAAAGTGTACAGGCTCTCTATTACCAAGTTTAAATGTTTTATTAAGCTGAAACTGTATAAAAGGGTTATTATAGTACAAATAAATATATGATTGATAATAACCCTGGGAATGAGGTGGTCGCTACCAAGCACTTTCTAAAATAAATTTTGTACTTAAATAGTTGTACAACCATTAATGTAAAATTTACTTAAAAAGTCCCATGGTTTCTTGCTGGTTCTTCCCAGGACAGAGGTTTTTTCGAACCAGTGGTAAAGTAAAATGACTTTCAATAAGAATTACACATGTAATCTATATTGAATAAAAAATTATTCTATTCTAAATTATTCTATTCTATTCTATTCTATTCTATTCATCAGATGAGCCGCATGCTCGTTTGCCCACCTCTCCTATAAAAAAAGACATGGAGGATAGATAAATACAAGTTTAAAAAGGCAGATGAAAAGGATGTAAGGGGACTTATTCCATTGAGGGTCCTAAACATAAATTATTATTATTATTGTTACTAATAAATAAATCAAGTAAGTTTCTTGGTGATTTCTTAAATAATTATTTTGGAAGCCACCAATGATATTAATAAAATTAAGCATGTATTTTCCAATCAAAGTTAATTCGCATTCATTAGGCGATGCCCAATTAATAGAAGAAATATTAAAGTCACCTAATATATAAAATTTGTCAATATTTCCCGATAACAGGATGTTTTGCAATGCATCCAAGTTTGACTTATAAACTTCAAGCGGCCGTTGCGGAGGAATATAAAAGGCGGCAACAATATGTCTCATGTTATTTTTGGCTGGAATCTCCAGCAAAATATAATCAACGCAAGTTGAATTAGTTAAGTTCCGTGAGTATATATAGAGCATCATTTGGTAATAGCTAAGAAAATAACTCTTATTTGTACAAACAAAAAGTCGACCTATCCGACACGTTATAGAACATTCTAGAAATTATTAATTAACTGCGTAATATTTAGTCCCGAAAAGGATGGAAATAATTTTTATGCTCTAGAAGAATTGTAAACATGTTATTGAATTAGATTAAGATTTTTAGATTAAGGAAATAAAAGAATATTTAGCGTGATGAAACTTATTTCATACTTATAGTAAAATTAAAGAATTAATGTACCCAAATATTGCGAAAATTTGGGATATTTTGGTCAATAACTTTTTACATTGAATATAGAACATAGTGAATAGTAGCTAGCAACATAGTAGCTGATAATAGCAGCTACACAAGTGATAGTAATAGCTAGTTGTACAACATAGTAGCTGATAATAGCAGCTAGTAGACAAGTGATAGTAGTATCATAGTACAACGTAGTAGCTGAAAATAGAAGCTAGTAAACAGTGATAATAAAAGACTCGCGGTGTATCTTCGATAACATTTACTCCCTAGTTTCGCCCGTCCGGCACACAATTGATATTTTTATTTAAAGTTCATAACAGGTAAGTTGGCAGAGAATACCATTACCGCATTAAGTTCACCTTTTTACAAAAGTGTTTTTGAGCAATTAAGAATTTTCTATCTAATTTGTAACATTTGCTCTTTGAAATATTATCTTTATAATAGGTACTCTCATACATTATAAAGAAAATTAAGTTGAGAAAAATACTTAATAAAATTATGTGAATGTAATCAATTATAAGGAATTAATTACATATGGCTAAATATACCAACATTGTATGATCCATATGTATGTATATGGGGGTTCAGGGCATCACAAATAATCAGAGATCTGGTACCAAAGATTAATTTAGATGCACAATATAATAATTGTATTACACTTAAAAAATATATAAATACTAGTATGTTTACTTACTGACAACCGAAGGGGGAGAAAGGTTCTCGAATGGCAGCCTCGTACCGGTAAGTGAAGTCTAGGGCGGCCTCCCACTAGATGGAGTGACGACCTGGTAAAACATGTAGGAAGTCGATGGATGCAGGTGGCTCAGGACCATGCTTTGTGGCATTCCTTGGGGGATATGTTAAGCAGTGGACTTTTTAAGGACTGTAACGAATGAATAAATGTTAACTTATATCTTCACAATATGTTGATGCGTCAAATCGCTGATGATTAAAATTTTTATCATCATTGAAGCACTTGATTCACCGTTTCCAATAAGTGTTTGCAAACGTTAACATTTTTGTTTAATTAATACACACAGTTAAGTTTGTTTAAATAATACAGTTTTAAAATTCTCTACAACATATTATTTAAACGAATATACAAGAGTATCGACCCGCGTGTGGTTAAATTCCCGCCAAAACTCAGACAATTATACCATCGCAAATTAGTGTTGGTAGACCGAATCAAACGAACCTTCATTTTATTTATAACTTTATGTGAGGAAATTTGTCATTTTATTAACTATTTTTTATTTAATAATATAGCAAAAACAGACCTAAAATAATTATTACAATGTACAATCATTGTAATAATATTTTCAACAGACATACTTATCACCACTATTGGAATTATACCTGAGAGAAAACTATTTTTTGAACACCTTTGTATTGAGAAATAACAAGAAGAAACATATCATTGTCTTGTCACAAAAACTAGAATCAAGTAAGTTTTGCTGAGAGACAATTCAGCAAAAGAGTAGTTGACTTTTTTATACAATAAAATGTACAAGGAAATAAATATTTATACCTATGTCGAAATCTAAACACAATAACACCTACCAGTATTTATCTTTTACATTATATATGGAACGAAAACCTGACAGAATGCTGATTAACCAAATGGAAATGTGGGATTATGAGGGTGACCGACTGATTTAAATATAGGATGATACTCATTTCGTCTATTCTTTATTTGGTCAAAAATTTAATTAAAACAATATTTTTCTGAATCTATAAATATTGAAATTACATTTTTTCCTTGGTCCTCTGCTGTTCATGAGTTTCACCTGTTATAAGCGGTATTTGTCATAATCGCAACGGTTCACAGGCTGCTTGGCGTTTACAGTAACAGATGTTTCCGAGTGTGGGTATTTCGCTTATGGTTTATACAAGAAGGTACATTTTAACAGTGATAGAGCCGCACTGCAGCTTCTGCTGTAGCATCGATGGGCCGGCTCGAACCGGGGCGGTACCATGACCACAGAATGCCAACGTAAAGTAGGAGCTTTGCTTCTGCGTTTCGCTTAGTTAGTGCAGGTGAGGCCTAATCCCCCATAACATAGTAGTGGAATTTAAAAGAAACAACTACATAATGGTTTCTTATATTTACGCGAACACTACACATTGAATAAAACTATTTTTACGGATTTTATCGCGTTTAATTTTACTAATTTTGATTCCCGACGTTGGTGGCATAGCACCCATGGTCACGGGGGACTGACCCCGTGACCATGGGTGCTGTAAAGCAAATCCGTAAAATAGTTTTATTCCAGAAACAACTACCCCAGGAGGGTACCAGCACCCTGGTAATGGAGAACCTCACTGAGCATCCACGGTCAAGCTACCTCTTCCTGAGCGTGGTGCTCAGGCTGCCCGCGTATTCTGGGGAGGCAAAATCCCGCTCTATACTAACACTGCACGGGGCAAACAGAGCAATAAACCATGGCGACCCCTACCACGCTATCCGTGGACTTCTGCAACATCAGGGACTTCACTTGAACCTTAACGCCGTCTACTACCATCTAGAGACGGCGAAGCCGGCCTTGCTCTTTTGACCAAGACACAGGTGTCCTCTCCGGCTGATACTTTGTACTCCTACCCGGGGTACAAATTAGAACACTTTGTGCCCCGGCTGGAGTTTGCGTACACGTCAGAGAGGATATCTGTTCTCGACGCTCGGCAGTCTTGAAGGTACGGACCTGTCCATCCTATGGCTGCGCGTAGACAGCGACGACCATCCCCGCGTCTACGGGTGCCTGTATAGGTCCCATAGCGGTAATGCCGACACAGACCGACTCATCGACCACGTCCAAATGGCTACAGATTTCTTGTTACAACAGATCCCATCCGTAGAGATGGTGATACTTGGCGATTTTAACGCCCACCACGCTGAATGGCTCGGTTCACGTTTAACCGATCATGCGGGAGATCTGTTAATGACTTTGCCTTGGCATATGGTCTGACACAACTGGTTACTTCGCCTACGCGGAATCCAGATGTGGAGGATCATACCTTCCCTGTTGGACCTTCTGCTGACCTCTCATCTGTGGTACCCATCGGTGGCAGATCGCAGTCTTGCTTTGGTCGTTCCTGTAAGACTGCATTACGCAGTAAGCAGGAGTGTTATCAGGCCTGGGCTGAGGCTTTATGGCTCGGGATAAGCACCAGCATGCTTAAAAGAAGTATAACTTCCACTCCAGGCCCTTCAAAGAGTTATTGCCAAGGCAAAGCCAGAGCACATAGGCAGAATTGGCGAGAAACAAGTTCGCCTTCCTTCGGTAACCGTGCATTCTGGTCTCGCCAAGGCTGTCCATGGAATTTCTAAACCATTTCTACCATCTCTGCAGGGAGGATGACTCACTGGCCTACGCCGCAAAAGAGAAAGCCGACCTTTAGGCTCCCTGTTTGCGTCCAACTCGACTCGTGATGACGGTGGGAACACACCGCCGACCATACAGCAGTGTGAGTGCTCTATGCCTGATGTGCGATTCACACAGTGCTCAGTACGCAAAGCACTCCTCTCCCGGACCTCTACAAGTCGAGGCCTGATGGAATCCCGCCAATTGTGCTGAGGACGTGCGCTCCAGAGTTGCCACCGGTTCTAACGCGTCTTTTCGGTACTTACTCCCCAGGCGATGGCCCGAATTCATGGAAGACAGCTGTGCACCCGATCCTAAAAGGTAACCGTTCTGATCCGTCCAATTACAGGCCTATCGCTCAAAACTCGCGATACCATCCATACCATCTGGATGATTGGCGATCCACCAATGTGCCATTTAGAAGATGTTTTCTTCCTCTCACAACTTCCTTGTGGAACCGATTACCACCAGCGATTTGTCCGGACCGATATGACTTAGAAAATTTCAGGAAAAAAGCCTACTCCTTTTAAATCGCCGGCATTGATCTGCGATTCCCTGGTGTTGCAGTTGTTCACGGACGGCGGTAATCACTAACATCAGGTGAACCGCATTCTCGTTTGCCCCTCCTATAAAAATAAAAAAATAAAAATATATTGCTATCTGTTGGCGGTTTTGAAGTCTCCTAACCTTTCCATGGTCGTACCTTACGATCACCATTAATTATTAGTGCATTTCTTACGCCGCCACATTATCATAATTATATATATTATAATGACTAAAACTCTGTATAATTTCTATAAATATATATATACAGAGTCTTTCTATTGCCAAGTTTAAATATTTGAATTAACAGAAACTGTATTTATAAAGAGTGATAATAATGACAATAATGTGATAAGAGTGACAATAAATGAATAAGTGGTTGATAATAACTACGGTGGCTGCTTCTAAGCTGTTTCTTAAATAAGTTTTTTAAAACGTTTGTACAAATTTATTGTATAATCTACTTTAGAAAAAAGTCTCGCTAGGTTTCTTGCTGGTTCTTCCCAGGACAAAGGTTTTTTTCCGATCCAGTGTATAAGTAAGAAATTAGATTTAATAAGAATCACTTGTAATCTATATTGAATAAAAAAAATATTCTATTCTATTCTATAAAGGCTTTATCAAACTTTTCATCATAATCGTCATCAATCACATCATCGGCCTATCTTATTCCACAGTAAGATAAAGATGCGCCCACTTGTTTATTCTGTTCTGTCCCATAAAGAAAAAAAAACGTTGTTTCCGGGCAATTTTACTAAAAGTAATTGTGGAATGTTTACAAAATATATTTACTAACAAAATAAATATTATTTCTTCAGCTATTTTTGTACCAAATGAATGTTGCAGAAACAGCAAAGAAGCCTTATGCAAGACGTCAATCTACAAAATCATAAATCGAGAGGAATTAGTTACAACAACCTATTTCTAATTCCATGAACGACATGACCCTCTTAATCTAGGTTAAGTTTTCTTCAAATATCAACCTTTTATTTATACAAAATAATATATTAAATAATATGTTTCATCGCGTTGGCTTCGTGAGACGCGACTATGGGAATTATGGTGGTGTAATCATCTAGTTTAAGCAAACATAGACTATCTGGACCAGGGAAGGAGAGGAGCGTTAAAGGTGTAAGACGACTCGTATCGCCAATCCACTTGAAAAACGTGGCGTTATTTCGTTATTAAATACCTACATCGGGAGAGACTGATTTCTTGAAGTGGACTTATATGGAATATTGAAAAACAATTAAGAGGACTATTTAAATTAAAGTAATGTTTATTATTGACACGTGAGAAAGGTTCGATCTCCGGCTGGCACCTCTGAAAATATTATTATACTTTTTACTTGTTTTTCCAATAAGGGAGATAAACGAGCACACAGTCCACCTGATGGTGAGTGAATGCAGTGGCCCCTAGACATATACATTTATACTCGATTAAGAATCAATATGCGGATGCGTTGTCACCCCTGAAGACTAAGATGCAATGCCCCGTATCCAGTAAAAAGTGTCTTCGGTTCTCTACACTCACTATACGAAATACAGCGCTACTTAGCTGCTATTTTACGCTGGCATTCTGTGAGAGTGTGGTCCTTCCCCGGCCGAGCTGACCCATTCGTGCTACAACCATACTACTAATATAGCTGCAGCTTGACTCAGCTTACTTAGCTGAGATACAGCGCTACTAGCTGCTATTTTACGCTGGCATTCTGTGAGTGTGGTCCTTCCCCGGCCGAGCTGACTTGTTCACAACCAGTATAACCGCAGCATAGCTCTACCACGTACAAAACGATGTCGAGCTATGTTTGAACACACACTGATAGGAGGCGGTATTTCCTTAGCTCATTTTTTTTCTAAACAAGGGTGACAAACGAGCAACATTCCACTTGACGGTAAGTGCTGTGGCTTATAGACGCCTCATCATCGGTTAAGTATCAAAAATAAACGAACAAAAAATCATTGTCACCCAAGAGGACTTGCAAAAAATGCCTTGTTACCAGTAAAAATGGTCCCTATTTTCTGTCACTCTTCATACAAATGAAAGCAGCGTCATGCTGCAATTTACGCCGGTATTCTGTACGGGCGTACTCCATTCCTGGCCGAGCCGAACATTTGTGTTGTAGCCATAATATAGCTGCAACGTGGCTTTACTATGTAAGAGATATTAGGATCCTTTATAAAGGGCCTTTACTTGATTTAGAAGAACCGAAGGATCGTTATTGTTTGTCATATTCTCTTGGAGGATTTCGACCACTTCTGAATACTGACAGAGATTCTGTATGAGATTCAGACAGGTAGATATTTAATCTAGGTAATTGTATACACTTATTTATTTTTGAATAAATTACAGTATCATCTCACTCTGTTTTTTTAAACAAGTCTAAGTTAATCATATCATCATCATTAGAGCTCTTCACAAGTACACTTCTAAACATAGGGTTATCCCACATGCCTTATCAGCTTGCCGGTACGAGGATGCCAATCTAGAACGTTTCTTTCCTTCGTTTGCCAACCCGTCTGCTGAGCGTGGCAACAATGGCAAATATAATAAATATTCCCCAATGATTAAAGGAACAGAAGTCAAACTTAATTGCTCTCAAATTTCTATTCAAGTGACTATTATATTTTCCATTTTTAATGAAGCACATAATAAGTGACCCATAATTATTTTAGTCATTACGACATTAACTGCCGCAAATTGGTTTGTAAAATGGCGTCGTTAAGCACCATGCACTGCATAAAAACCGATTTTATTAATTACTTTTATCGTGTCAATTATATGTTATAACTATATCGTAACCTAACATTTTTAACGTTAAAGCTTTTTTTTAATTTCTTCTCTTTTGTCTGTTCTGTACAAATACAATCGATTTTAAATTTACCTCCTGATAAGTTTGAGACTTGAAACTTTAAATATACTTATGAATTGGATGACGATGCAATGTAAAATCACTTTTTGTCTGTTTGTTTCATTTTTTGTTTGTTGGCGTTATTATGAGCTAGATATTTGAAGATTTAAACATAGCTCGGAATTGAAAATGTATTAAAAATGGTCATTCTGAGCCATACTTGTTAGTATGTTTTATCAATAAAAATAATTTTCCATAATTTTCTTTTATTTTTGAAGGCAACACTAGCACATATAGAATGAAATATATCCTTTTCAAACCACTTTTATATTGAAGTAAGGGTGACAAACGAGCACATAGCAGTAAATACTGTGGCCCAAAGACACTGGATATATTTTTGATTTAAAATCAAACCGCAGATGTGCTATCATCCCTGTTCATGTCTCCGGTTATAATCACTAGCCAAACACTACTACACTAGCATTGTGCTGATATTCTGTGCGAGCGTAGTCATTACCCGCATACACAATCGTTCTTCAGATATTATACGTAGGAGGCATATCAGGAAAAGAGAGGAGACAATGGTGCACCAGGAACAATAAGCTAGAAGAGCTCTTATGACGTGGTCTAAAGCTAAGCTTCTATCATGTGCTACACAGCACTAACACTGTCTTCAGTTGTTCTCTTTGAAGGACGTCCAAAACGCAGATAGTCTTTGAGATTGCTACGACTAGACTTCTTGAGCTCATTGAAACATTTGTAAAGATTGGAACTGGATGAAGCCTAATCATGAAATGTCAATCGATATTTATCATATAATTTTGTTTTTAAAGAAGGCGACAACGAAAGCCCCTTTCAATCATAACAAAAAATTCTTGAGATAAATTCATCTTGTCGTATTATTACGCACACTTCCTGAATTACAAGCATTTTGTACAATAGAAACAAATGGCAAATTAATGTACCTCATCTGTTTAAAAAAAGTTTAGATTCCAAATTTAATGATTGTTTATTAATTACAAATTTGATGTTAAACGCATTAATTTTTATTAAAATATTGTTAAAATACTTCGATTACATCATTAAAATAAAGTCGAGGCTTTATGTCTTAGTATCGACTTTGGAATCTATTACATTATGTGGAAATTATATATTTATTTACTTCATTTTAAAGTTAAATTTGACCCTTTTAAGTGGGCTAAAGTAATATCCTCAAGGCAATAAAATTTACATCACATAACGTTTTCATCCCATATTTTTTACCTTTAGAGGTGAATTTTTTGAAAATAACAACAATTGTTGTGAAATGACAAATGTACTAAAAAGGAATAATAATTGAAATCAATCAGTCAAGTTATTGCGTAAAATACATAAAAATATAGTTGAATTGAGATCCTCCTATATTTTAAGTCGGAAAAAATAAATGTTTTATCAAAATATACAACATACATATAAGTAATTGCTTTGAGGAAACGATCACCAATAAATTTAATACCGCATATGCCGGGTACTATTCGACATCAATTTCTTGCGTATGATAAATGAGCAGTAGGCCGTAGGTTGTTACGAATTTGTGCCTTTTTAACGTTTAGTCATAAACCACTGCGAGAGTGATCAGCAGGGTTAACCAAGATACTTTCATAGAAAACTGTAAAATGAATGGCAATGACATAATATCTCAAGGTTAGGTCGTGACTAAATGTTGATTTCATTCATTTTATAGTTGTTTATTAGCTTTACGGATCATAAAAAGTTCAAACAGGATAAAGAACTAAACACAGAGCAATCACGCAAAGTAGAATTAAATTTTACTATTTTAGTAAATGAAGTTCTAAGAAAACTAAAAACTAAGATATCTCAAGATAATTTGACGGCTCCGTAGCGCAATGGCTTAGAAATACGTCGCGGGTACAAAACCCGCTCGAAACGAATATTTGTATGGCCTAAAAATAAATTTTATGGCCCGATGTTTTTTCCTGTGAAAGAACAATGGAGACAAAATTGTTGATGAAATGATGAAGCGTCTACTTATGTCACCATTACAGATATCAATAAAATTATTTACTATGTATTATCTAATCGCTTTTATGGTCTATAGAAGTCATATACATAGGGTAAACAATATAATGATTGGCATTTTGTAGACGCTGACTTCTACTTTTAAGTGATTAATGCTCGTAAATAAACAAATTTGATATATTTTTGATTGATTTGTTGAATTTTAGTTTGCATAGTCACAAATAAAATGAAGCATTAAGTTTGAAAAGAAATGTTTAATTAATTTAAAAATCTAATTGAATTTTTTCTAGAGACCGTTACATTCATTAGCACTTTAGCAAAGTGAATGGCACTATAAATTAGGTATAGTCATTGGCACTATTGGAAGTCTTAAAAAGTTATACCCAGATCTTTCTAAGCTCCATCTTATTGTTATAAGACTTATTTTTATCAAACCTTCTTCAAATATCTTCTTAGATCTTCATCTGAGAGCGGTATCGTTGTTCCACCATGTTTCTTTCTTTCTACAGATACATTTTTAATGTGCCTTTTTTAGTAAAACCTTCCGTGTCTTCTCGATATTTTGTAAAAATAGACCTTTATTTCGGTTTTTCGTGTTCGATTATGTGTTGTTTATATATTTTCCCTATAAATTCTTCGGTTTTAATAAAATATTCTCCGGATATTTTGCAGATAAAGGCTGCAGTCTCTGTCCGTCCTGTTTTGTAGTTGGATGATTAAATCATAAAATCACTTAAAATTTTTCTGCTTCAGTAATTCTTTCAACTTTTTCTGAATTTGTGGTATTGGCTGGTTAGATTAAACATTTAGAGAGTATTATAATGTCAGAGTTTTTGACTTTGTTGGTCTTGTTTTGTTCGTCTTGTTTTGTTTGTCAGTTTGTTTCTATATTTGGCTGACTAATTCAATTATGCTTTTTAATTTGTGCCCAATTTTTTCCTTGTTTTTCTAGCTCGCTGCTTCCCAATCTTTATTTTTTAGCACAAAGTAATGGTGTTGTTTACGTGATTTTTGCTTTTTGATAGGTATTTGGCATTGGCAAAAACTCTATAAGTATTTTTAGGGCTTTCAAAGATTTTGTTTGCTTCGATATCCACGATCACCCATTCACCTCCAACCAATTCTATATTTGTTGCTAGTTGATGAAAACAAACCATTATGTTTTTCATCAACTAGGCAACAAATTTAGTTTTTTTTCTGATACTCAACAATAATATCTGCAGCTTGTATAATTGTATAAGCTCTGGTACTGATAAATCATTGTTATGTGAAAAGATACAAGGTAAATTTGATACAGGTATTTCTAATTCAGTCTTTATTTGTCATTATTCTTAAAATATTTGGTAATTTATATGCACGGAATAGTGATCATCTAAAATGGCTTGCTGTAATTTCGAGGGCATCAGACACTATGTGTAATCCACTTTGTCTGGACTAAATTGGCACAACCTACATGACTCAAAACCATTTCATAGCGTGGATTTATTTCAATTCGGTAAAAGTGTTGCCAATATAGGCCCACATCTGTTTTAGTAACCTTTTGTCCACCATTCGAAGACAGCTTTACGCCACATAGCTTTGATGGGCCAAAATGCAGTGATATCAGCTGGTTGCAATAGTGGTGTTGCATTCAGGTTAAGGGCTATAAGTTTTAAATATGTCGAGACCTAGGCAAAGTTGCGCCAGCTTAAGATTGGTATGGCTCTTATGAACATCTACAAAAATAATCACTGAAAAAACGACATTCTTTATTGTAGGACTAATTAACAACGTTTTATTTGTAAGTGATAAAAAGTTCTGCATTTGTCTACCTTTTATCTGATAAGTAAATAACATATGTAACATAGTAAATACCCCTCTCTCTAGGCACTAACTTTTGAACGTCTGATCGCATTTTCTATAGGGGGAAAATAATCATGGGTGGACAGTGATGCAAGACTTCGATTAGGCATGTTCTATCTCATAGACGTTCTTTTCTCTCTGTATAAAACGGTTGGTAAAGGGTTTTTATAAAAAAAAACCACACCATTGACATTTTTTATGACATCAAAATCTGTGTAAGGACCAGGTCGACTTTTCAGCTTCTTAGTTTTTGTAACTTTACTTATTTATCGGGAACTGTAAATTTGGGCGTGGATTCAAAAGCTTTTCTAGATCTGTATCTGAATATTTTTCCGCCCGCTCTTGACTATCGGTAATCTTCATCAACCATAAATACGAAAGAGGTAAGTTATAAACATTGGCACTACTCAAAGGATACAGTAATTGGCAGTGTCAAGAATAGGTTTTGGAGAAAAGAAATCTTGATGCAAATGAAAATTTGTTTGAAGTTCGCCATTGTCCTTATGTATGTAGCTCCACAATATAGGAAAACCTAGTGCACGGTAACGCTTTTAAAAAAAAAAAATATCATTCAAGTTCAATAATTTTTCAGATACCTGCTATACATAATAAAATAGAATTCATGATAAATAAATATGTTTTAGTTACTCTGTTTTCGGCTATTTTAGTTTTATGTTCAATTGGGTGCAGGTTTTAGGGACGAAAAAACAACAGTTAGATATTATTATTTACAATTTAACATGTGTGCTGTTGCTAAGAATTTTTAAAATTTGCTTTTATATACACAATATACAATTAAAATAGTTTTGGCGTATAAATCATTTTTATTCTGTGAAAACACGGTCACCCATGATGGAATTGAACTACATGCATTTGTTTCACCCTGATTAGCCAATCAGGCACAATTGCTCCATTGAGACAGGGTTTTTGCCAAATGGTAAATAGTTTTATCAGTTGTAAACAGTCCATAAACATTTTACTTCTGGACACGGACTTCTCCCGCGAGGTTTGCCGTATTGTGGCAGCGGGGCAGATTAGTAGACGCAGTACCAGATATATCTCACGAGCCCAGCTCGACTTTTGCAGTCTGCGTATTTTACATCATCTCTTTAATTAGCCTTTAAAAGTCTACTACTGGACATCTCTCCCGTCGTTGGGAAGACTTGCTTAATCTCGCTTGGCAGGTGGATTTTCGCGGCTTCCCGTCGCCAAGATATTTATTACCATTGTCTATTGGCAGCTATAGGACCTTTTTTCATATTCATTTGTCGCCTCTTGCGTCCTCCATTAATAAAGTGAAATAACCGTTACCGTTACAGCCTATTAGAATCCACTGCTGAACATAGGCCTCTCCCATACATTGTCTCATATTTGCCATAGTTGTCACACTTGGCAAGCGGGATGGCAACCGCAGCTTTTTAGATTTAGTCGTTATTAGGATGACGCTGCTGCCCATCTCTTGATTTGTTTCCCTCTGTCGCCTCTTACGACACCCACAGGATGATAAGGGGTAGTGAATATACTTACACCGCTACTACACGTTAAAAAATATGACAAAAGTGAAATGAGGTGATTGACTATAATACGTCGCCGCTGCACGGCATTTTACATCTTGTAGATTCATTTGTCACTTCAATTTAAAAAAAAACAGCTATTATTTTATACACGAGATGGTTATATGTATTGATAATAATTATCATCGAAGGTCTTTAGATATTCCTTTACTTATACTCTCTCTCCCTCTCTCTCATTCTTTCTTTTTCGTTTGTTACTTCAATTTTGTAAAAAAAACTTAAGGGTAGGGAAAGAAACTTAGTTTAACGGAAACGAATAATTAGTTTTAAAAGAACAATATTTCATGTCAAACATATAAATGTATATTTTTAAGCGTTATAAGCCAGAGGTCGTATTATTGTACTTATATCTCATTTTATGATAAGTGGTAATGGAGCCAATAATAAAAAAACTTTGCGACTTAGTTCAACAAAACCTCCCTGTACCCTCTTGCGTTGAAGACACCCACTTTGTAATCGTATGGAAAGACAGATGCTAGCAAACTATTCTACTCCTTTGCTATACTCATTATGAACGACCAAGCAAAACCATTTATTTTGATTCAAACAACTTCCTTGTGGAATTGCCTAACACCAGCGATTTTTCCTGACCGATACGAACTAGGAACCTTCAAGAAAAGAGCCTACACTTTTTTAAAAGGCCGGCAACGCACCTGCTATTGCTCTGGTGTTGTAGTTGTTCGTGGGCGGCGGTTACCATCAGGTGAACCGCAAGCTCGTTTGCCCACTCTTCTATAAAAAAAATGCGTGGTATGTGGACAAATAAAAAGGTGGAGTATAATGTAATAATAATCTTTGGAGTTATCTGATGGCGGAAGGGAGAAAGGAGAATTATTGAATGTAATTGAATTTTATATTGAATATACAATAATTTTATGACCAAGACCTAGTCCTCTCACTGTGATCATCACAGCTCATGATCAAAGCGTGTTGTTGGAGTGTTTAAGCTCTATTATTCTTCTAAAATAACATAATAATAATGATTTAACTTATCAAATTTACGAAATGGGTCGAGGTGCCTTATAGATTTAGATACTATATTTATTTCAATTACTATTGCGTCTTGTCTAGACTAGAAAAATAAAGCTGAGAGCAAAAGTTTACTTAATGCAAATGGCTTTGTCTGATAACTTACTCAAACGTGAAATGTCTATAAAATTTGAATAAATTAAATATCTAGTATCACGCTTGACACAAAGGAGAACGCCAGATCGTGCCCCACCTTGTACAAAAAAGGTAAATATATGTAAAATAATCTTAGGAATTTTGAACTATTTTGTGATAAATCGAATTTTTGTACAACTTGCGGTAAAATATTATTTAAAAAAGGGGAATTTGCGTTTCTTTGTACGAATAAATAAAAGTAAAAAAGTACGAAAAAGTATCTATTTCTATTAAAAATTATAAAATAATATTTTTATATGACAAAGACTATTTTTATAGTTTTTGTCATATAAAAATAATATGAAACTATCAATATTTATTTTCTTTTAAATAAACTATGAATTATAAGTCGAAAATAATAAGATTTTCGTGCATTTTGTAAAATGATACACACACGTCATTGTGTCAATATCGTAAGCACAGAACACTGATGCCCTTAATCGTAAGTAATACTTTTATTATACGGACTCGATCACGTCTAACCATGGACATTCTGATAATTGCTTACTTTCCACGATGTTGAGGTGACATTGTAACTCTTCTTTCGACATGGAGATGTTTCCAACAGGTATGTTTAGTTTAATAGCTTTTTATATAGTAGATATGGTCTTATTAGTTACTAATCTGTAAATATTTACACCTTCTTCAGAGACATATTATAATAATATATATCTTGAAAAATAATTTTATAATTCGTTAACATTACTTGGATTTAGATTTTATGAACTATGTTCTGATGTCTGTTTACAATTTTTAGTTTTCACCAGCAGTTGTAATCTGTCAAGAGTGCTGCTCGCTTCTGAATGAATATTGCAGAAATGCACATATAAATGCCGATAGAGAATTGGGCCACACGCACGTATGTCTAGGATGTGGACGGTCTGTCTTGGAAGCTAGACAATGTGTAAGATATCACACATTTGAAGCCAATAATCCATTAATAGCTGCTATACTTTCATGGGATGCCTACAATGAGGTCTGTAGTTTATTCTTTTTTGATTCAGGGCCGTGTTTTGAAGCTGTCTTAAGTGAAAACCTATATTCATCAGTGGAAATGTAATAGGCCGAAGTAATGATAATGATGGACAATGTCGAACAAGATTATGATATTTTATATATGATAGTGCCTATCAAAAATCTACTGCTGAACATAGGTATTGCTCATAGATTGCCTCTTAAGGGGGTATTTATCATTGATGCCATGCTTGGCAGGTGGGTTGGCAACAGCAGTTTATTAATTATTTTAAGTTGTTATCAGGAGGATGCTGCTGTCCGTCCCCTGTTTCATTTCTATTTATAACCTTTTACGACACCCTCAGGATAAAGAAGATTCTTTTACGCCGCTAATACATGGCGATTCATGTGCTACTGACATATTATTTAATATTGAGAATTATATTATTTGAAGTCTTACATGCATACAAGCTTACTGTGTTTTGCCCTAGTAAGAATATCCACTACCCCATGTCGTCTCGTGGGCATCGTAAGAGGACAGAGGGAAAACAAGGAGATAGGCAGTAGCATATTTCTGATAACAACTCAAATTAAAACAGTGGAAGCCAACTCATCTGCAAAGCGTAGCAACTATAGTATGATATATTCCTGTGAGGCAATTTATGAGAAAGGACTATGTTCAGAAGTGGTCTTTTGGTAGAAAATGATAAAAATGGAAAAATACTCAGATATGAAAAAATATTTGAAGCCATATAAATTCTTGTTTCGTTCGGGAATCGAACGGCAATCCCGCAGCCAAATGCTTAAATAGTGGCTATTTAACATCTTTCTATATAACATTTTGTATTTTCTTGGATTTCGATACGATGCTTTAAAGATATTGTAATTAAAAAGTGTATTAAATATCTCTTTTGATTCTCGAAAGGTATATTTCTTACAGGTGATATCAAGATATTCAAATGTGTGCCATCAGTGTTGGATGTGAGCTACTCGTCAACTATCTCAAAATGTTTATAGAAGCCAACGAGTGGATGAACATGAAACTGAACATCAACAAGCAATATCAGTACTCTCACCACCGCCTCTAATTGAAGAACAGCAGATTCCTACAGCACATGTTGTACAATCTGCAAAAAATTTATATTCCATACATTCCTGTGTCTGTGAAACACATATATATGCTAACGAATGGTCGCTTTTAAACGAAAAAATAGTTTCCAACACGTATTTATTTATAAAACTTTTAACTATATTGAATAAAATAGTTTATATTTCCATTCTATTACAACAGGGCTTATTTTACACTAATCGTGGAGGTAGGGAGTATAAATATGTGAAATTAATTTTTATAACGATATACTTAAACAAAGCATTTTATGACCAATGTATGTTTAATTTATGTAATTATGTAATAAAATAGTTTCAAACATATAGCTAAAAATGTAAACGATCGAATTTCAATAAAGTAAAAAAACAGAGGGAGAGATACGTAGGATGGGTATGGGACTCATGAGAGTAATGAGGGTATTTGGCCCAAATTGATTCGTATATTACAGAAGCTAATGGTAACGAAAAAACTTCCATCGGAAGCTCTGAAAGAAATAGTGAATTAATAGGAAATCGTGCCTAATCACCTGCCAAAAGTTTATGATAGGAAATGGTATGTCCTAGCATTAGAAGACTACGTTTTTTATAGAATAAAGGCGATAAACGAGTACACAGGCCACCTGATGGTAAGTTAATGTAATGACCTATAGACATCTGCATGTATCAACGATTAAGTATCAAAATGCAGATGCGTTGTCACTCCTGAGGACTTAGATGGAATGCCTGTTACCGGTTAAAATAGCTCCATGGTTTCAGCACTCACCATACCAAACAGCAGCATTAAGCTGTTATTTTACGCTGATATTCTGTAAGATCGTGGTCCTACCCTGGTTGAGCCGACCTATTTGTGCTGCAGAGCATATTGCTTTGTTGACAAGCATGAGTATAAAGATAGCTGTTCTACCACGTTAAAAACATAAATATGTTATACAATGAACTACCAAAATCTGAAGTGACAAACGAAACACATCCCGCTTACTTACCGTCAGGTAAGTCACACAAACAAAGCAGGCTACGTTAAGGTACTTTGTCGCTTCAAATTACTAAGATGAAATGCATTACATTACAACCTGCAATTAATTATACTGGCTCTCTGTACCCTTCAGATGAAACATAGGAGTGCACGCACTGCTGCTTTGACGCACGGACTTCAGACAGAAAAGGAGTCCTACCACTTAGTAAAATAATGATCTAGTAGAACAACACAAACATGGGCAATTGTAGCTATTTTACGTAATGGCAACGAGGTAAAGTCGCTTGTCTTATACTGTGTCAGATTTTAGTTCCTATACAAACGAACCCCTTTTCCAATGATACCGATCATTATAGAATTATTTTATTTTGCTATTACAATGAACTGCAAGAATGTTGTTCTAAAACATAAGGTAAATGTAATATTAGAGTCCAGTTCAAAAAATCGCAATTTAGAGAACTTAGAAAATATATAATTTGAATGAAGTAATAAAGCGGCAAAAATTGTTGCATACGCATTCGTGTACATCACGCTGGCAAGTTCTATAGTAAATCTGGCATTCTCCTTTAAATTTTCGCAAGCACATCGATTTACTGCGCTAGAGTTCGTAAATTAATAAATTTTTAATATCTCCGTAACATCGCTGGCTTAAAATTGATAAGACAGGTCTATTTAGCTTTGTGTCAATCCATACTCACTTATGGCATTACTTCCTGGGGTGGTGCTTAAAAACAATATTGTTCCCACTAGAACGTGCTCAGAGAGCCGTTCTAAGGATAGCCACTTTCCGTCCATTCATGTTTCCTACACATCAAATTTACTTGGTATGTAGTGTACTAACTGTCCGTCAGTTTTTTATCCTGAACATCATATTAAAACAGCATACTGAACTTCCGTTTAACTTAAAATCCATAGACAGGAGAAGAATAGACTTAGTTTGTGTAAATACTCAAACCAAACACGCATTTGTGAACAGATTTGACATATTTTTAGGACCATTTCTATATAACAAGCTCAACATGTCACTAAAGATATATAGTGCAAGTTATAAGAAATGTAATAAAATGTAAGGAATTTCTGAATAAATTAAATTACGAAGACACAGAAGTTGTTGTTAGAATTTCTAAAATAGTTTGTATTAATTATAGGTAACAAATAATTGTTATTTAGTTATTTTATTTATTATATAATATAGTTTAATTATTTAAATTATCTAGTGTCCTACATTACTAAACCTATAGTAAGTGATGGTCTGAAACACAGGTACTAACCTAATTCAGGCAGGTAGCTAATATTATAAACTTGACTTTTCTATTTTTCTTTGTAGATTCTACATTATTGCTACACATCGTTATAATTTTATTATAGTGAAAACCAGTTAGAATAGAAATGGATTGACCCGGTTTTGTAGTAATGCGACACTTCTCTTGAAATAAAAACAATTAGAATCTTATTTAGAATTGCTACTTAATTTACCTACAGTGAGAGAAAATTAGTCTGGCCCACCAGGACGGGTAAATGAAGTAGGTAAACTCACGGTTAGCGGCAGGCGGTCAGCTTCAAGTTGGCTTTAACAATATTCGGATGTGGAAGGCTTGGTCTTCCTTGACCACACTCTACGTGATTATATTGTCTATACACACAGCTGGGTCGACCCGGCACACACACTAACGCTTAATTACATGGATTTTAATTTGAAGGTTTAGACAAGAACATCCATTACCGATGCAGTTCGTCTTGAGTCTTGATTACATGTGGGTATCGATCGTGTCGACTTCCTTTTGCAGACGCTTTTGTCGTGAAAATACAGATGGCGCCATAAGTTTTGTTTTGCATATAATTGGAAGGAAGGATGATAGAAAAAGAAGGCAAGCCAGTACATATAGCATGTTATTTTGTTAGACTTATTGTAACTTTATTTAATTGTAATCTTATTTGTTCCTGTATGTAAACATCTGTAATGGAAATTAAATAAAAATTATTTTATTTATTATTTATTTATTTAAATCTTTCTTAGTACAGTAACAAACGAGCTAAAAATCACTTGCTGGACAATGAAAATCGCAACCCAAGGACACCTATTTTCATTGAGAATATTTAACTGTGAAATGAACTTACAGTTCATCTAATGGTAAGTGGCTTCTTTAGCACATAGACACCTGCAACTAACTTTAATCACACAATCACAAACAATAGAGGCGTTGTCACCTCTGAGGACTAAGGCGGAATGCCTCACAACCTGTAATTATATTGGTTCTCCCTTTAGACCTGAACACAAGAGCGCACGCAATGCTGCTTGGTGATAGAAATAAAGTTACAGAAGTTTACAAAGCGAGGTCACCTTTAAGAACTTAAATTAAATGCCTTATTGCCTGGTTTATAATTCCTTACTTTACGATACTATCCGCCGCATATTTACGTAGAAAAGAATCACAAGGTACTCTTAAGTATTAAAAATTTCACCAGATTTCTATAATTGTATCATTGTTTTTTGTCCCATGTGTCATAATAGTAAGAAACGACGATGGTAAAAAAAATAGAGTTTCAGAGAATGGCAGAGAGAGAGAGAGAGAGAGAGAGAGAGAGAGAGATAGATAGAGTATTATCAGTATAACCATCCCGTGTATAAAATGTCACCTGAACTGAACTGAAGTGTCAAACGAACGTATAGTTCACCTTATAGTAAGTGGCTACTGAAGTCCACGGACACCTGCAGCCGACTTCATAAAAATAAGGCTACTGATGCGTTGTTATTCCAAAACACAAAGATGAAGTACCCACAGTCTTAGTTTTATTGGTTCTTTAGAGTCAATAGCCCTTCAGACCGGAATACAGCAATTTAAATACTGTAGTTGGCGGTAGAATTAGTAAGAGATACACCTAGGTAAAAGGGTACAGAAAGAAGTTTTACTTAATTTACTTAATTTCTTAGACTTGGTTAATCAGTACTGAAATTGCAATTAACAAATTTATTGGGGTCGACGGAATCAAACAAAAGAATACAAAAAATTTACGTCAAGGGCTTTTATACAAATAAAAGTGACAAACAGGCAAACACTGTATTTCGAAAACCATTAACCCATTCTCTGTACCGTGTATTATATAGATTTCATTGGTATTGATTAACTAATGAGTCTGAAAATCGGACAGTGAAATTATTAAAATCATTTAACAATGATGCTTAACGCCGATGCTAAAATCAACAGTAAAGTTTGTATGTTATGTAATGAACAGCAATCAATTGTTTAAGTCGAAAATTTAAAAATAATTTGTAGTAAATACCATTAAAATACATTAGTATTGGTGAGTCCATTATGATACAATATGTACATGTAATTGAGAACATCGTTGCCATTTATGATTTTGATATCAAGGAAACCTCTGAAAATACTACCGCAAAATGGACGTATAACATCCAAATCAATCAGCATCACGGTTAATCGATTGGAAAAGCGATCAACGACAAATTTGATAAAGCTGACCACGGGAATCGTTTTGAGATTTCGGTAATAATAATGAGTATTTGATAAAAACAGAATACAATAATGGATTAGAATTAAATTATACGAAATAAAAGAATAATGAATTACAGTTATATAATGTAAATAGCCCAAATCTTGTATAAGGAAAGGTCATCTTCGTATTGCTTGTTGTGATTTTAGGAGAATGAAGAAAGGACTGCTAATTTGACGTGATCCGCCCCATGGCGCCCTTCTCGGGGAAATTTCTCCTTTTATCGTTCTCCGAATCCAATACGCGGATCATAGCACCTGGAAAATTGAGCACTCAGAAGCACCAGCCTACCTGACCCCAGAGATTAATCTGATCTATGGCTCCACTGGCCGCGGAGGTAGGAAGCGCCACTTTCCTCGCAATACCGACACTCCACCCTCGTGGCACCAACCCACCGCATCAGTGATGCGGGCACCTTTAGAGACGCGGAAGATATCGCGGAAGATGCGCATCGCCACGCGAAGTGAACGCGAAGCGAACACGCGCAGTGGGCTCGGCATGCCCACTCGGAACGGCCTTCTAAGGCTGGCTATTCACCTTGGACCAGTCAAGTGGGTCCCTCTTAGTTCACTGTGGGTGACCAAGCCACGGTTACAAAGCTCCCCACTACAACAACGCCTGAAACTTATGGAGAGGAGTTATGCAAGGGTTTTGAGAAAACATTTCATATTCAAATCACTTACAAATGCGACGTACAAAGCCAAAGTTATTTAAATTTCTTTCTTTTTAAATGTTTACCTTTAAAATGCTCTCATAAATAAATAGGCTGTAACTTTACAAATGTTTGGCTCAAATTAAAGTAGCAAATTAATTGTTTAGTAGGACTACATTGTAAAATAATTAATGTGCACGTGATCTTAACTTTGTATAATATGTAACTTCTTATACATACGTATTATGTATAAGAAAATCCACCGTTCAACTCTTCCTTAATAAGCGAATTTTTTGTTTTAGAAATTTAAAACAATATTATTAAAAAAAACAGGTCACATATTACTAAACAAAGTTACCAAGTATGAAAAGTTGTATAATTTATTTAAATGTGCTCTTTCAACTTTCAAAACTATAAAGAGTGGGATGCAAATAAATAAAATCATTAAGTTTTAGAATATATTTAAAGATGAAAGAATATGATAATAAGTTTTCATAAACTTTAGAAAAATATATATTATTTTATGTAAGGAAAACTCACATGAGCTTTAAGTATATTATAATATGAGAATAAAGTAAATAGTCATAAGTATGTACATATTAAACTTTATTTGCATAAATTTAGATTTTAAATATCAACAGAGATTGCTTTGCCTACTCTTCGAGATATATAACTTATGTTCTTATTCTTCTCCTATATCGTGGCGAGGCGTCTTTAATACATTGCATAATAATGTGTCCACCACACCGAATTTCGATCACGGCGGCCAGTTTCAACGGAGAGTAGCCATCAGCGCAGGACAGGTGCTGTCCACGAATGTATTCGCAAGCACAGGTGCACTATTTATTCCTTCACTCTCATAGTCTAATTGGACCGCAATCCGACACCGAGAGCAGGCGCTGGACCAACGGCTTTACGCTTTCTGAGGCACGTGAGTTAAACACCAGAATCTTTATAACTCCGGATTACTACTATCCTGACAGAACAACCCAATAACTGGTATTTTGTGCCCAACTCGGGATTCAAAGCAGTCAGCAAATCTAAAGACCCACATTTGGTATTGAGAAATTAACCTTTTTTGTAAGGCTTCGGAAGGCCCATACTTACAAGCAAGGCAAGCGAGAAATTATGAAAATTATAGACAAAAATTCAAGGAATCATTATTACATCCATAGTCAAAATATAAAATGATCATAAGGAGTAAAACAACATACCAAACAAACCTTGGAATCAATAACAGAACATAACATGAGAGCGCTTTTCATGCAGAAAAAATTTTAGCTTAACTAAATTGTGAGCCAAACCTTAACCGTATCCGTACCGACTGCTTTTTTGTCCCATGAATTACTTACCAACAGCCGTATTTGAAGTAAATACGTTCAAGAGGAGAGACAGAGACTTGACGTAGTTTTTTTTTATAGAATAGTGTGACTAACGAGCACATAGTCCAATTGATGATAAGTGGATGCCGCCCATAGATACCTTCTCTTACATCTATTCTCGAATAAGAATCAAAATACAGAATGCATTGTCACCCTTGAGAACTAAGATAAAATGCCCTTTTACCATAAAAGGGTCTCCGTTAATCTTACACACACTAAAAGAAACACCTGCAATTTTTTTGATGGTATTCTTTTTCTGTGAAAGCGTGGTCCTCCAGTCGAGTCAACGCTCGAACGCGTTGGAAAAAGATAAAAGGTTATTTTGCTTCGTCGTTTTATATAAACAAATAATTGAAATGATGAATGATAGTGTGGTGGCAGTGTTAGAATATACACTACCCATACCTTCCAGTGGAGTCGTAAGAAGCGACAGAAGCAAACAAACCAGAAAGTGGTCAGGAGTATTCGTAATAACACCGTTAAATTATGAAATTGCGTGATTATCCGCCTGCCAAGCGTGGTAATATGTCAAATATCCCTTCCATGGGAAAATCTATGGGGATACCTATGTTTAGCAGTCAACTTTTCAAAACCGTAAAGGTTAAGAAATACTTGGTAGCTATGTCACTAGAAGACTTCTTTCGTGAATTCAAAGTGTACTGTGCACCTGTGAGAACGAGGTTCATCCTCTTTAGAATCAAAAGCTTTTATAGTCTCAATCCTATCCTTCTTTTCATCAGCCCGTAGAAGTCCATTGTTGACCATGGGTCTCACGTCGTAGGGAGGCTTTGCCTTAATTGTCATGCTTTATAGGTGGATTGACGACCGCAGTACTAGATGTTTTGCACCATTGACACTGCTGACCGTCACCGGTCTGGATTTTACGGCTGGTGTAAACGAGATTGTAAACCACTATCTATCATAAGCTAAGATTTTGTTGGCATTTCCCATAATCACCTTTTCAAGACACCGATTGAACAAAATGGATCTTTAAATCGCCGCCTATGAGACTACTAATCGTATCACCTAAAGTTCTTTTCACATTTTAAAAGTAAGAAAGAAATTAAAAGAAACCTTATTTGCCGCTTTAATACAGTACGAAAAATTAATATAAAATAAATAATTTATTGGATTGATTTTGGTACATAAAATACTTGCCGAACTTCTCTGAATGTAACAAAAGTTGATTGAACAAATTAACAAAATTCTGAGAAGGCGTCTTTAATATTTAATTGTCAAAATCTTTTAAGCCTGTCTTTGATGTTTTGACTTCTAGGAAACGCTATGAGAATTTAAAATACTCCACCCACCTAACATAAAAATAAAAAAAATAAAAGGATGGTAATAATATTTTTAGTAAAATTACTAAAACTGACTGCTTTTACTACTAAATCACCTTCTACCTGTCTCACTCACTCTCATTTTTGTTTTAGTTGTATTGAGTAAATGTAGCGGTATCGATTACAAAATGACGGCTTTTTAAATTAATAATGTCTTATTTTAGGGTACAGAATATTATCATATTGAAAAAGCATAACGTAAAGTACTGATTAATTCGCAATGGAAAACCATATCCACCAAATTAAACCTCAATTCAGTTTACATTACAATTACAGTTTACAGTTGCAATTCCAATGAGACCTTAAGATAACTACAAGCGCAATTTAATTCTTAAATCTAATAAAGTTGAAATATTTTTACAGCGTTTGAGACGCTTTTCCATACGGTAATGTTATATGCTCTCCACGTTATGTACTGAAGAACTTAAGGCTACAAGATACTACACCAAAGTTGATAAACGCTACTTGATACTTAACTTATTAAATATTATATTTGTACGGAAGTCGTTCTACGACATCCCAAGTGTTCCAGCACCACATTTCGAAGGCATCTATTTTCTTATTTTTCTGTTTCTCGAGTGTCCACATCTCTGCTGCAAATTGAACTACGGAAATACAGGGTCCAAAAGGAGCCGGTGTTATGTGGCTTTTGTAATATTTCGATTCCTCCACACCTTTTCTAGACTTAGCTTAATATTTAAATATGCTACTTTTATTCGAATTTACTTCAAAATAAAATAGATTTAGTTTATAATAACCGTGATGAAAATAATGATATTAAAACCATATGAAATCTTTAAAATAACCCTAACTTATGTGTAAAAATCACTGCTGGACTTGAGCTCCTCTCGGTGCAGGCAGGATTTGCCTACATCGCGACGCTTGGCAGGTGGGTTGATCATCGCAGGATGATCCAATGTATCTCACATATTTTGCCGTGCTCTTTAACGCTGGTCTAGTTTAAACGGAGACGAAGACGCGATATGATTTCTCTGCTATTTCCCATAGAAGCCTTTCCTATACTCATGAAGCACAATGGGCAATGCATTCTCTTACCGCCACCGCATGGCTAGAATTGGGAACAATTACTAGAACTTAACTAGAAATAGATTTAACTACGAAACTCAAAATTTAAATTAGTTTTTTAAAACTTTAATAAATGAAAAAACATAAAATATTTTCCTAGAAATAATGTAAGTAAACAGATCCGATTTCTTTTAATTAGTTTTTGTTATAATGTTTTATTTCTTATTTAATTTAACTCGCTTTATTTTAGTTGCTTAAAGTTTCATAATGAGGTAACTTTATTTTTATTCAAGAGAAGAGAAAATGTAAAATTGTTTCACGTCTCTTATCTTTGTTTTCGAAAATTTTTGTTTTAAAGTTGGAAATTTATTTTCCAATATCCGCTCAATAAAATAAAATGATGTGTCCCTTGAAACTGGACATCGGAAAGATTTTAACGCGGGGATAAAATTATATTCAGTATGTACTTCGTTATTACGTTTAGGATGAAGTGAATACAAGTCGTTGTAACTTACGGGACTGAATTTGATATTTTCATAAACAGCCATTGAAGCAAGTTCTCTGGCTTTCCCATCCAAAATATCAAATTGAATATTATGAAATTTATATGAAAGTTCAGAATATAATACTTTAAGGTGGATTTTAAATCATCTCTATTGGAAAACAAACGACATCTCCCTCAGCTAGATTTCTGAGCTTTAGAAATAGCAATATTGACCGCTGGACTATTCGTGCCAGAACTTGTTTGGATATAACGGTGAATAACATGAATACGATGGAGTTATGTTAATTGACATAGAGTCTTGCCTGGTCGCCGTGCTAGCCTTAATAAGATAATTAATAGAATCAGACGTTACTTTATGAATCCATTATATTAAAGTTAAAAAATTTATTTTGCCAATATCCGCTCAATAAAATAAAATGATGTGTCTTACCTAGTTTGAAGAGCACCTCCCGCCCTCCCCAATTGTGTGCACTATCCCGTCACCACTAATCCCAGCACCACTACTCCCACCACCACTACACTAGAAAGACACACCACTGACGACAATAAGACACGTGTTTCGCCTCTACACGAGGCATCTTCAGGTGTAGTAGACTCTACGGTGACTGACCGCTATGAGTGGCGAGCCAAAACAGATGTTATTTATAAGACTCGCCGACGCAACCGCTCCCCACTTAAGTAGTGAGCGACCGCTCATGCGATAAAACATGCGACCAATAACCACCTGACGTACGCAGCCGCCTGCTATTAAATTAATAACTAGCCGCTGCGAACGCCCGCCTACCCTCCAACCACGCAACCAATCGCTAATCACCATGAAGGTGACAAACGTCCATATTGCGAGGCTGTCCGTTATTGAAGAGCAGGTTTAAAGATATTTAAGAGAGGTTAGAAACATTTCTTTTGTTGATTCAGCAGTGTAATATTACTATTTTTATTTTATAATATCTCCAACTGTTCCAGCACACTCAGTCACAGCCCTTTATTACAAGTATGTAAGACTTTAAAGGAGTGGTCGTTGGTTAGATTGTGTCCAATGTCCAAGAGATGTTTAGCGAAATGGGATTTATCGCGATTGCAATTCCTGTACGCGACTAAATGCTTTTGTAACGTGTCTCGAAGTTGTGACCAGTCTGACCCACGTAAACGGCGTGGCATTCGTCACAAACAAGTTTATAAACACCCGAATTTTGACGAATATCTAACTTATCTTTATTATTACAAATATTCCTAAGAGAATTGTTTGTTTTGAACGCAACGTACACGCCGCTCTGTTCGAGGAGTTTTAGCTATTTTTAGATATGGTGCCTAAGTATGTCAAACTGCTCACATATCGACGAACACTTTGAGGTTGAACCGCGTACAAGAGAATTGCGACATGC
The DNA here is from genome assembly GCA_029286625.1 of Parnassius orleans. Lineage (NCBI taxonomy): Eukaryota > Metazoa > Arthropoda > Insecta > Lepidoptera > Papilionidae > Parnassius > Parnassius orleans. The sequence continues at coordinate 239,696 of JAGSMP010000415.1, forward strand.
TTTTTCTTTCTTTTAATTAAATTGTTACTGAGATTTTTGAAAACCATTAGAGACCGCAATTTGATAAATTACGTTAAGCTCTTTTAAATAATTTTTACTTAATGGGACAGTAAACAAACGATTAATATAACAATAAAAGCGGCTAATTTATGTTGCCTGATGACACGATGACGCGGGATGACCGTGTCGGTATGAGTTGGTTGGTAAATTTGGAAAACATGCAACAACTCCTTTCTCGTTATGGTTAAGTCGAGGAAATTGAGGAACAATCTTGTTCCAATTCAAGCTTAAATTTAATTTTATCGTGGACTCTATTTATTTTATTAAGGAAAACATCCAGTTGTCTCCAGCAGTCCAGCAAATAATTATGTCGTCTACATATCTATAATAGTACAAGATATTTTGATAGACAACTATATGTTGTTTTTGAAATTATCCATGAAAATGTCCGCCATAAGAGGACTTAGAGGGACCCATAGCTAAACCTTCTTTTGTAGATAGAAACGGTTGTTAAACCTTCGTACAGAGAGAGCTTAAATTAAGAAGATCATTTGTTTCCCGGGATGTAGACGACGATTATTTAAGAGATCTGCGAGTATACGCAAACAGTCAGGGATGGGACATTTGTGAAAAGACTATCAACGTCTAAAGATAACAACATGGATTTAGGCGGAATACGAATATCTTTAATTTTGGAAACAAGATCTAAACTTTTACTGTAAGTTGGGTTGAAACCAGATTTCTCCCGAAGGAGGAACTTTAATTTTTGCAAGGAAATAAGCTGGTGCACCTATATATGAGACAACTGGACGAATAGAAACATGTTCTTTATGTATTTAGGTAACCCATATAAAATGGGTGCTTGAGGATTCATTGGAACAAGATTGCTCGAGACAAGTTGTGATCGGGAAAACATATGATGACTGTTGTATACATACTTTAATATCTGAAGTAAACTTTTTGGTTGGGTCAGACTCAATAACTCAAAGTCATCTCCGAATAACATCGTTAACATTCTGGTTGTACCCGCTATTCTCCATAATGACAACAGTATTGCCTTTGTCGGCTTTAGTAACAATGAGGTTAAACAAACGATTAATATAACAATAAAAGCGGCTAATTTATGTTGCCAGGATGACACGATGACGCGGGGATGACCATGTTTATATGAGTTGGCTGGTAAATTTGGAAAACATGCAACGACTCCTTTCTCGTTATTGTTAAGTCGAGGAAATTAAGAAAACAATCTTGTTCCAATTGAAGTTAAATTTAATTTTATCGTAGACTCTATTTATTTTATTAAGGAAAACATCCAGTGGCTCCTTGTGCCAGTCCAGCAATAATTATGTCGTCTCACGAAGATCATTTAGTTTCCCGGATGGTAGACGTTTATTTTAAGAGAGATCCATGAGTATACGCAAACAGTCAGGGATGGGATTTGTGAAAAGACTATCAACGTCTAAAAATAAAACAACATGGATTTAGGAGGAATACGAATATCTTTAATTTTGGAAACAGAGATCTAAACTATTTTAAGGCTGTAAGTTGTTGAAACCAGATTTCCTGAAGGAGAAAGTTTAATTTTAGCAAGTAAATAAGCTGGTGCACCTATAAATGAGACAACTAGACGAATAGGTTCAACCTCAAAGTGTTCGTTGATATGTGAGCAGTTTGCGCCTGAAGATGTCTCGTGTAGAGGCGAAACACGTGTCGTATTGTCGTCGGTGGTGTGTCTTTCCAGTGTAGTGGTGGTGGGTGTAGTGTGCTGGGATTAGTGGTGAGGGGATAGTGCACGCAATTGAGGGAGGGTGAGGTGTCAAACTAGGTAAGACACATCATTTTATTTTATTGAGCGGATATTGGCAAAGTAAATTTTTCCAACTTTAATATAATGGATTTCCGCAAAGTAACGCTATTAATTATCTTGTTAGGCTAGCACGGCCGACCAGGCAAGACTCTATGTCAAATTAACATAACTCCATCTTATTGCTGCCCAAAATTTTGGTTCAATCAGCAGTAAACAACTTCATGTTATTCCAATTATATCCAAACAAGTTCTGGCACGAATAGTCCAGCGGCAATATTGCTATATTTCTAAAGCTCAGAACATCTAACTTTATGAGGAGTGTCGTCGTTTATTTTCCAATAGAGATAATTTAAAATCCACCTTAAATTATTATATTCTAAACTCATTTATATTACATAATATTGAATTTGATATTTTGATGGGAAAGCCAGAGAACTTGCTTCAATGGCTGTTTATGAGAAATATCAAATTCAGTCCTGTAAGTTACAACGACTTGTATCCACTTCATCCCGTAAACGTATTAACGAGTACATACTGAATATCACCAATTTTATTCCCGCGTTAAAAATCTTTCCGATGTCCAGTTTCCAAGGGATGAGTTGTCCCTTTACAAAAGACCTAAAGTATAATTTAACACCTTCGGTATCCCAAAATTGTTAGACTGTGGCTATTGACGTGGAGATGGTCGTTGTGATCGAAGAAAGATAACATCGTTAAGATTTTGGTAGCTAAAGAATTCGCTGCAATACCGCATCTTCCCATTAAAATCCTGAGTTCCCTATTTATAAATCACTAAAGCAGAGAATAAAGGACAATAACCTCATTGTTACTAAAGCCGACAAAGCAATATGTTGTCATTATGGAGAATAGCGGTACAACCAGAAGGTTAACGATGTTATTCAAGGAGATGACTTTGAGTTATTGGAGTCTGACCCAACCAAAAGTTTACTTCAGATATTAAAGTATGTATACAACAGTCATCATATGTTTTTCCTGATCACAACTTGTCTCGGAGCAATCTTGTTCCAATGAATTCAAGCACCCATTTTATATGGGTTACCTAAATTACATAAAGAACATGTTCCTATTCGTCCAGTTGTCTCATATATAGGTGCACCAGCTTATTTCCTTGCAAAATTAAAGTTCCTCCTTCGAGAAATCTGGTTTCAACCTAACTACAGCCTAAAAATAGTTTAGATCTTGTTTCCAAAATTAAAGATATTCGTATTCCGCCTAAATCCATGTTGTTATCTTTAGACGTTGATAGTCTTTTCACAAATGTCCCATCCCTGACTGTTTGCGTATACTCAGATTCTTTAAATAATCGTCGTCTACATCCTGGGAAACAAATGATCTTCTTAATTTAACCTCTCTGTACGAAGGTTTAACAACCGTTTCTATCTACAAAAAGAAGGGTTAGCTATGGGGTCCTCTAAGTCCTCTTATGGCGGACATTTTCATGGATAATTTCGAAAACAATATATAGTTGTCAATTAAAATATCTTTACTATTATAGATGTAGACGACATAATTATTTGCTGGACTGGCACAAGGAGACAACTGATGTTTTCCCTTAAAATAAATAGAGTCCACGATAAAATTAAATTTAAGCTTGAATTGGAACAAGATTGTTCCTCAATTTCCTCGACTTAACCACAACTCATACCATACACGGTCATTCCCGCGTCATCGTGTCATCCTGGCAACATAAATTAGCCACTTTTATTGTTATATTAATCGTTTGTTTACTGTCCCATTAAGTAAAGAAAATTATTTAAAAGAGCTTAACTTAATTTATCAAATTGCGGTCTCTAATGGTTTTTCAAAAATCTCATTTATAATTTAATTAAAAGAAAGAAAAGCATGCCGTCCGCAATTCTCTGTACGCGGTTCAACTCAAAGTATTCGTCGATATGTGAGCAGTTTGACATACTTAGGCTCATATCTGAAAATAGCTAATACTCTTCGACAGAGCGGCGTGTACGTTGCGTTTAAAACAAACATTCTCTTAGGAATATCTGTAATAATAAAGATAAGTTAGATATTCGTCAAAATTCGGTATTTATAAACTTGTTTGTGACGAATGTCACGCCGTTTACGGGTCAGACTGGTCGCAACTTCGAGACACGTTATAGCATTTAGCCGCGTACAGGAATTGCAACCCTATAAATCCCATTTCGCTAAACATCTCTGGACACTGGACACAACTAACCAACGACCACTCCTTTAAAGTCTTACATACTTGTAATAAAGGGCTTGACTGTGTGCTGGAACAGTTGGAGATATTAAAAATAAAATAGTAATATTGCACTGCTGAATGAAGAAATAAATGTTTCTAACTCACCTCTCTTAAACATCTTTAAACCTGCTCTCCAATAACGGATAGCCTCGCAATATGGACGTTCGTCACCTTACGGTGATTAGAGATTGGTTGCGTGGTTGGAGGGTAGGCGGCGTTTCGCAGCGGCTTGTTATTAATTTAATAGCAGGCGGCTGCGTACGTCAGGTGGTGATTGGTCGCATGTTTTATCGCATGACGCGGTCGTCACTACTTAAGTGGGGAGCGGTTGCGTTGGCGAGTCTTATTAATAGCACCTGTTTTGGCTCGCCGCTCACTTAGCGGTCAGCGACCGTAGAGTCTACTACACCTGAAGATGCCTCGTAGAGGCGAAACACGTCGTATTGTCGTCGGTTGTGTCTTTCTTAGTGTAGTGGTGGTGGGAGTAGTGGTGCTGGGATTAGTGGTGACGGGGATAGTGCACGCAATTGAGGGAGGGCGGTGTTCTTCAAACTAGGTAAGACACATCATTTTATTTTATTGAGCGGATATTGGCAAAGTAAATTTTGCCAACTTTAATTTAATGTATTTCCGCAAAGTTACGCCTGATTCTACTAATTCTTTGTTTTTTCCCTCGCTGAAAACTTTATAATTCATTCATTGTTAGCCTTTAAAAAGTCTACCTCTCCCATATATATTGCCACATAGTGTGGATATTTACCATAGTTGCCCCGCTTGTCAGATGGGTTATCAACCGAAGTATTTTATTATTTTCAGTTGTCATAAGGAAGATGTTGCTACTCGTCACCTGTTTCATTTTTATATAGCCTTTAACAACCGTGTGTGTTGATATGAGATAGTGGATTCTCTTACTCTACTACACTGCTAAGACTTATTGTAATGGAATATCGCATTTTAGAGCATTTACTAATTTATTAAAGGAAAATTTATAAGCATGCGGGCATTTCTAAGAATGTTTTAATTATTAAACATTATGATTCGCCGATCCACACTGGAACCCTTTAATTTTTTTCAAATTCCTCGAGAAATTAAAGGAGGTGGTGATCAGCAGAAGCGTTAACGGCTGTCAATGTACTTTTTAAGGGTTTTGATTTAATTTTAGGGTCCCATTAGGTTTTATTGTACCGTATTCTTTGAGAGGTGTATTAAATTTTATCATTATTTTATTTTTAATGCTTCCACCGTTTTTGTTTTAATTAAACAAATTCAGCAAAACGCAACGCTTATGGAATCTCCTCAGTCTTTGTCTGTCCGTCATTAAGGCTCTGCTCTTCTAAGTATTATATAGATAGTTGAAAACTGTTAGCAGTGAATATTAATTCGATAAAGATAATGCTTGATTGATTTTAGTATTTGCTTATAATTGAAATCGTGTATTGGTAGTGTAAGTATATCCACTACCGCATATCATCCCGTGGGTGTCAAAAGTAGCGATAGAGAGAAACTGAAACAGAAATGGACAGCAGCATCTTCCTGATAGAAGCTGAAAATAATAAAATACTGCAGTTGCCAACCCCTTGCTAAGTGTTAATCATGGTGAAAGTTCCTACAAGTCAATCAATGGGGAGGCCTACGTTCATCAGTGGACTTTTGATAGGCTGTGATGAGGATGATGATAACTTTAATGAATAAAATGACTGAATAATAAAACAGCCAAATTGATTTACCTCGATAGGCAAATGACAGTTTCAACCCTCATTCACAGAGACGTCCAATTCATGATATTTATGAATGCATGATTCTGTTTTAATGTGTATTTCAATCAATGTCGCTTGCAAGTCAAATCGTTTGTGAACAATAACTTCAATAAATAATATGGAAATATCTATTGTTTTGAACGGGTATGTAATTTATGTTCGAAATATATTAAATAATAGGTCTTTACCAATGAAATTGCGGTTCTAGTACTGGCCAATTCAAATCAAAATAATTTTTATTTTAAGAATCTAATTTCAAATTAATTTTATTTTAAAAACATGATTTTTTTTTTCAAATCTAGTCATTTGTTTATTAATTAGCGTTATATTTTCATCGCATTTGAATTTTTTCGCGATTCGAATATGGTAGCAACGCGGCACAAGCGGCACGCAACATCAGTGACGTTACCTGAAAATGAATGGTCGTCCGAAAACTTTGACAATGACAATGACGAATTAAAGGCGATTGTGCAAACTTATGATACTCAATCTACGGCTGAATTAGCAGCAGTTTTCGACGTTAGCATCGAAACAATATTGGTCCATTTGCATCAAATTGGCAAGGTAAAAAAGCTTAACAAATGGGTGCCAACGAACTTGATAATTGCCAGCGCGAAGTACGCGTCGAGACGTGCCTTGCACTGCTCAACAGGCACACAAACGAAAGAATTTTGAACCGCGTTGTTACCAGTGACAAAATGGATTCTGTTTGACAATCGCAAGCGCTCAGCAAGTTGGCTGGATCCTGGTTCAGCACCTAAAAATGCCCTAAACGAAAACTTACCCTAGAAAAGAGATGTCACTGTTTGGTGGTGTAGCGCCGGTGTGATTCATCACAGTTTCTTACCAAACGGAATGAGCATTACTGCAGATGTGTACTGTGAAGTACTGAACACAATGTTTTAGAAGCGCGGACGTCTCCAACCAGCTTTGGTCAATCGCTCGTCCCGGCTGCTCCTACGCGACAACGCGCAACCTCATACTGTACAACAGACGGTCTCCAAGTTACAAGAGCTGGGGTTGCCTCCTTCTACTTTACTCACGAGACCTTGCGCCTGCAGAGATTTTTATTTTTCCAGAGTTTGTATAACTTTTGGCGGAAAAAATTCAATACTTGAGAGGCAGTACAAAATGCCTTTAAAGAATTTGTTACATCCCTTCCAGCTGATTCCTTCAAGAAGGACATCAATAAACCGTCACTGCGTAGGCAAAGATGCATCGATTGATGGGTGATTATTTTGATTAATAGAAATAAAACATGCGAGTGTCGTAGAACACTGGTTGGAACGAAGTTTCTTTCGTAGTTTTTTTTAAATACTAGTAATGCTATTAAAAATTACTAATATTCCCTTAAACTACTTCTGGTAAGCTTAAAATGCTTGTGTTAGAAGTGGTTGACGACATTAGTCGAATGACGGATTCGAACCCACGACCTTTCAAGTTCGCGATCAGCGCCCTGCCATTAGGCTACTGACGCTTCGAATATAATATTATTGATAAACGTATTATATTATTGATTAACAAATACAAATAAATGAATTACTAGCGTCTATTAAAATGAAGCGTCATTTAAAATAAAATAATATTTCTTTCATGCCAAGATAAGAAAAAGTGCGAAGGAGATGAATATTATTCCATCTCGCTTCCTTATAAGAAAGGGTCGCAACGGAAAAATCTTATAATTTTTCTCGCCTAGCCGATAAAGAACGAGAAAGAACTTCGTTCCAATATTGAAAAAAAATTACGTTAACTTATTTCATAAAAAACGGCAATTTTATAGGTAAATATCAACGTTTGACATATTTTTATTTTGTTATAACATTTAAATCACGTTGAGAAACGCTGGATCGAAATTTAAAACATATTTTTTTAGAAGGATACCATTCATAAAATATACACTCATGGACAAATTTAGAGGAACGCAAAAAATGTGTGTAAAACATAATATCATAGATATTTTTGTGCCAATAAAGTTTGTTAATTTGGATTTTGCTTTTTATTCTATATAATATTATCATTGAACAAACATCGAAAAACAAACGATCAAAACAAATGACAAAATGAACCAAGTTAAGAAAAAAAAAAAACATTTAAATCATGTAGAGAAACGCTCGAATGAAATTTAAAATTTTCTGAATATTATCAATCACTAAATAAAAATGACATACGACAAGCATACCGTGTGCTTCGCAAATGATATAACATTTATCTTTGTATAAATAATTCTTCTGTACGTGTTGGCTATTCAACTCCTACTAAAAGGTGGACCAATTTTCACAAATTTTTGTGTGTTTGAGTGGATGATTTAGATTCACAATTTGACCCGGTAGGTGGCGGTGTTGTCGAGATTCAGAAATTACACGTCACGGCAAAGCCAGGGTGGATTGCTAGTTAAGAATGGGTATTGAGCCAGAAAATTTTGCGATTTCACCCTCGCGTCCCGAACGGAAACCGCGGCGCCTTAGCACGGGGGAAAGCGGAACTACAACCTCAACTCGCTCGGGGTCAATGTGCGGTCAAGCACAGCGTGATCGCGACGGCAAAATATACTATTTCATTCTTTATTCTTCTAATCATCTCTGCAAGCTGTATGATGTGTGTATAATATTATAGTTCCTGGGTGACCGAACTTTGCTCGGAAATTAATAATTTTCTGAATAGATGTGGTTTACACGTAAATTTGTAGGTAAAGTAAGACATTACCTAAGTGCCAAATTTCACCCAAATCGTACTTAGGGCCCGCTTATGAGGTAATCTGTGGGGGAGACCTATGCTCATCAGTGAGCTTTCAAGAGGCTGTAATGAATGAATAATGAATGAAATTAAAAAAAATAGATTTAATGTCTTCTGGTAGTAAACGTATAAAAAAAGGCTCAAAATATTATAAGATAAGAGGCAACTGAGGGAGATTGAAACATAAGACGGGAAGCAGCATCTTTCTGAAAACAACAAAAATTATAAAACGCGGTTAACCACTACATACATGTGGCAACTATGGCAAAGCAAATGGAAGAAGTATGTTCAGCAGTGGACTTTTATAGACTGTAAAGTATGAACGGAATAGATTTATTTTAGAAAGTCATGAAGGTGGGTATTGTGTTTTCAGAGATAAAATTTATTATTACCACATATTAAACAGGAATATTTTGTGTTGTGTTATGATGTATAGTAAAACAAAGGGTTTTTTGCCCTTCTCAAACTAAAAGCCAGGGTTTATTTATCATATAATAAGATATTGTCACTACGAAAGAGTATAAAAAAGTAAAGTAAAAGCCTTTATACGTCCTGTTACTAGGCATAGGCCTCCTCTCATTACGGAGAGGGTTATGGAGTCGCACTACTCCCGGGAGTGTTGGCGGACATCGCATGACCTCGAAATATTTAATTTCTTAGAAGTGCAGATTTCCACACCATGTTTTTTAAATGTGGCAAATATTTATGTACTAGGAGTGTTATTTAAACTGTGGTAAGGCTATACCGATACAGCCTATCAAAAATTCACTGCCAATAGGTCTCCACCCTAGATTGTCTCATAGGAGGATATTTGCCATAATTGCCACGATTGCTTGAGTTTTTTTTTATTGTTATCAGGAAGATGCGGCTTCCTGAAGATTCTTCTCCTCGGTTGTTTTCCTCTGTCGCCTTTTACGACACCCACAGGGCGATATGGGATAGTGGATATTCGTTAGATGTGGTTGTATGATATCATAATTTAATTTAATTTTTTCAATGATCTGAAATACTTTTATATTATAAAAATAGAGGAAATTTTATTAAGCAAGAAAATCATTGAATTTCTTCAATCACTCCTTTGCAAAGGAAGTCAATAATTAATTTTCAGTCATACGTAACGTTGTATTTTATATTAAATCATTGTTAATTTTGCCATCAAAAAGTTTAGTTCGGAAGGAGATAACGAGCGAGAACAGAAATTTTATATTTCAACGCGGACTTTGATTTAAGAAATAAATTAACGAAGCGCAAAATTAGTGTTAAATTTTGTTTCTCTTTAAGTACTCGTAGATACGTCGTTATTCTACGTCGATATTTTCTTTTTGTTTATTTGTATGACTTTTTCACCTGCTATTGGAAAGTTAAAAACCTTTGGGAATCCTTTCCGTTATGATTCTGATTTTAAATATTAAACCTTCAATAAAATACAAAATAATGTATCAACCATTTTAGTAAAACCGTTTTTGGTTTCCATTCCATTACAGCCTATTAAAGTCCACTGCTGAACACACATTATTGTTTGGGTTGTCTGAAAGAAATTGCTGTAATAGCAATACTACCGCTTTATGATTTTCCCCTCAATAGTTGCCTGTCAGATCTGGGTCTCATGTTGGTCTTGTAACAAAAAGGAATGAGCCAACTGCTTTATTTAACTAGTATCTTACCACCAATGTAAATGGATGGTGTACCTAAGCTCACCATGCAAAACACAGCAGTATAAAGCTGCTATTTTACGAAGGTATTCTGTGAGAGCACGGTCCTACTTCGGTTGAGCCGACCCATTCGTGCTACAACCATAACATAACGGCAGCGTGGCTCTACCATGTATAAAAATTATTCTTGATTATCACTCAAAATAATAATCAACTTCGGTTCCAAACCCATGTATGGAGAATATCCTTCGTATAATGTAATCAATAGAGCCTATATAGAATGAATGAATGATTGGATGAATTATTAAGGTGAAGAAAGAAATATTTTTTGTGTGTTATCTGGAGTGGCAAGTGAGCTAACATTGTACTTGATGGTATGGCTTTTGCCGCCCGCGGACGCACGCATAATTAAAGAAAAGGCACATACGAGTATGTGTTGTTAGACTTGAGGACTAAGGCAAAATACTCACAACTAATAATTGACTGGCTTCCTTATCCTTCAAACAACAAATAATGGTCGCACTGTTGTTTGCTGTTAAACATATTTAAGAGGATCTTTGGTTACTAGGTGTGACTTACCTGCCTAGAGCCCTACCGCAAGTCCTACCCGCTTACCAATTTTAAGAGGTACTATGTAAGTTTGTCACTACAGTTTTCTAAAATAAATATCAAAAGCCAGTAATGATTTCTTATATTCACGAATACTACACATTGAATAAAACTACTTTTACGGATTATATCGCGTTTAATTAACTTATTTTATTGATTCCCGACGTTTCGGGTGCTTTACAGCACCCATGGTCACGGGGACTGAGGTGATTGACGTCCCGATGTCAGAGTTAATCCGGAGTACTTCAGCTTTTTAATTATTAATTTTGGTCCGATCTACGCAGAATGAACTAACTGTGTCTTGAAGTCTTGCAGTGGTATTTTGGGTTTAGTTTTAATTTTATTAATTACAGGATCCCAAGCAGGTGGTAGTACCAGCCTCCCTCTCTATTGAAATTGGGATGTTTTTAATTTCAATAGCCTCACGTATCATCCTTGGCAGGAATCGATGTTCTTCGCGAGAATTTGTGGTTTATCAAATCTAATCTAATCACAGACTGCAGACTTCCCGGAACGTTGGTGCTTCACGGCAGCTATGTGTTCTTTTACGCGGTTTTGATAGATCGTTTTGTTTGCCCAATATATGAGCGACAACATTCACAATCAAGCTTGTACACTCCTGCATCTTGTAGAGGAATATTGCACTTGACGGATGGTAAGAACTGACTAATCTTCTTCGGCGGCTTGAAGAATATTCTAATAGAAGCTCGCTTCAAGATGTAGCCAATCTTGTCTGTGACACCTCTGACATATGGTAGTACAGCAGGCACACGCTCGACTGTGGCCGGCTTCACTCGGTCACTGTGACGTAGGCGTGGGACCCGAAGCTTGTTGTCGTGCAGAACCTTCTTTGAAGGAGGCTTATGTATAGCAGTGGATTTGTGAATGGCCGTAATGATGGATGGTAATTTAGTGTTAATTATATAAAACATTTATGAACTTAATTTAGATGGTAAAATAAACATACTATGTACAGATATAAAACAGTTCCAAGAAGTTTCTTACATGTGTGATCCCACACGTTCTACTTGAGCTTAAATTTGGCAACACAAACAAAAATTTGCTGCAAAATTTTACTTTGTAAATTATGTGCACCCTAATAAACATAAAGATAATAATTACCCAGTCTTCATAAAGTATCAAAATAGCAATGCTTTTACTTTTCCAGTGCGTGTTGCAAGCAAGAAGTGAATAGCGGATTAGTTAGTCCGCGTATTGTAACGTGACATAGGTGAATTATACGTATCCTATTTTATTATACTGTGTGTTGGCGGCATGGTGGCTTGAAATCATCATTTTATTTCTCCCGTGGGTGATGTAAGGATATACCGGGACAATATTGTGGCTTTAACAATGGTGCTATAACTAATTCGTTTATAAATAGCGCCGCGAGTCGTGAGCACCAAGTTACAGCATTTGCTCATGTATATTTTTCAGCCAATTTACTGTATGCGAATGTCACGTGAATATTCAATAGATGATGAAGTTTAACTAACGACCCATCACGTGATAGAATATTTGCCGTAACCACCTCATGCCCTTATGCTTCACCAAATAGATATTTACTATAATCGACTATTGGGCATGATAAAGCTCTGTTCACGACTCGTGCCGCTACGTATATATTTGTGTATACGAACAGCGTCAAATTTGCGTGACGTGTACTGCTGTCAATCCGTATCTTCAATCGTCAATCCGTCGTGCCTACAACACAAGTGGTCTATATTCAGCGGTGGACTTTTACGGGCAGATGCTTCTTCTTCTTCATCAGTGGAAGGTTCCTATTTTATTATTTTCTGACTTCATGTATGTATTGATAGATAAGCTGAAACCCACCCATAGTTAATAAATTATTATGTAGTGTAATAGCAGTTTTATTAAACTAAATCTCGATCTTCATAAATTTGTAAAATATAATAGGTTTTTCTCCTCTTTTTTGACCAGCCCGCAAATTCCACATGGACACTTACTCGTCACGCTTGGCAGGCGGATTGTCGATCATAGTGTCAGACAATTCGCATCATCGACGCTACTGCCCATCGCCAGTCGGGATATTTTACTTCTGGTGTAAACGAGATGGTTATATCGCCAACTATCGAAAGCAATATGAATTTTCTGGCTTTTCTCATAATTGCCTTTCACGACACTAACTTGGGTGATTGATTCTCTTAGGCCGCCACTAAACGGCAAAAGCCTTTATCACCAGCCAGTCAATCGTGATCTTAAGAATATTTTAATACTTTAATATCACTTATCGTCTTAGACATTTTATTAATTATCTTTGGAAACAGACAAAATGCACATTTTATCATCGAACAGCAATCATTTTTTTATGATAAACGAGCACAGTCAATTGATGATGATGGTGTGGCCCATAGACAGTTACATCTATACTCGAATAATAATCAAATTGCAGATGCGTTGTCACCCCAGAAGATAAAATGGAAAACCTTCGTTACACATAAAAAGATCTACGGTTCTCCACTTTCACCAAACGAAACACAGCAGCGTGATGCTACTATTTGACGCTGGTATTCTGTGAGCGCGCGGTTCTTCTCCAGTCAAACCGAGCCATTTGTGCTACAAGCATAATATTGTTGTGTCTTGGCTCCACCACTTATATAAATTCTTTAGTTACCAATGGGTTTGTTTGTATTCGACCTTTATAAATGACAAAAGAGGATATCTGCGAGTATCTTTCATCATATCTTCTCAGCTGCATCCTTGAAAAAATGGCGTTAAAATCAATTTGTATATCGTTTGTCATTTCATTTCATTTTTTAACCGACTTCAAAAAGGGGGAGGTTCTCAATTCAAGTGTTTGTTTTTTGTGTATATATGTTACAGGATATCTTCGCTGATTGTGAACCAATTTTGCCGATTCTTCTTTGAATAAATAGGTTATACTTCAAGGGCGGTCCCGTAGAAATTTATATAAAAAAAAATCAATCCTTATGGTAGCAAATAGATAACTTCTTTTTTAGCAATTTGTAGTCGGTTTTTACTTTTTTTTATAAGTTACAATTATCTTTCATTACTATTTTTTAGATACACCTTGAAAGATTTAAGTGCCTGTACTTTCTGTTCCTTAAATGTGGTCTACCACGATCATTGATGACTAATTGTTAACCACTGGCCTCATTCTTCCACAATCATGACTACAGATACTAAAATCCTAGATTGGAATCCCAAATCGAGTAAGCTTTTATAAGGGTGTTTGCAATCTCAATGGGTAAATGTGCATGATATAGTTATACAATTTTTTTCAATGTTCATTGTAAATTACACTTATTGAAATTGATTTGTATGTTTAACTTACCACTAGTTTGAAAATAAATTTATCCTAGGAAGGACCAGCGAAAACCCAGCGGGACTTTTTTCAAAAATAACAGTTTACAATCATTTAATATTACACACAAAATTAACAACTTAAAACAAAATAGAAAAAGATTGGTAGCGATCACTTTTTCCTAAGGGTTAATATCATCCATAAAGTCCTTTATAATAATATAATAAGGACTTTATTGGTGATATTAACCCTATTTGAACAATCTTTGTTGGATCCTTTATTCGATCCGCTAATCCGCCTACCAAACATAGCAATTATGACAAAACCATCTTACAGTGAGAGAGCCTTTTCTTCTAATTATGATCAACAAAAAACTCCACCGCTTTTGACTTGTACCTCTATCTGGTATTCTGCCTAACGAAATATTTATCTAATGTTTTCACGTAGAGTGCGAAATCGTAAAGGAAAGGAAACACAAGTAAATTTCCTTTGATGTTATTACTTGTTATTTATTAGCAATTTATGCAAGAATTCAGCGCTTCCTCGGTTCCCTCTCGTTTTTGATTATTTAGCGTGGTGGTAATTAAAGTAATTAAGCTTCTACTAAATACTGCTGATAATGAAATACAGAACCTGTAATTTTGTCTGTTTGTCATCTTAATGAGGGATTTTCCATAGTTGCCACGCTTGGCATGCGGGTTGGTAACCACTGTTTTTTTAATCAGCTGTTATTAAGAAGATGCTGCTGCCTGTCTCCTAGTCAGTTCCCTCTATCACCTCTTATGACACCAACAGGATGATATGGTAGTGAATATTCTTACACTTCCACTACACGGTAAACTACTAGATGGAGTGAAGACCTGATGAAACACGCAGGCTGTCTATGGATGCAGGTGCTCGGGACCGTATTTTGTGGCAATCTATAGGGAGGTCTATGTTCAGCAGTGGATTTGTGATGGACTATAGTAGTATGTCTTCCTACCCGACTGCAGCGGAGCATAAAAGATAATATCAGCTATCTGCCAGTGAAATTTTGACAAAATCGGACGAGCCATTTCGGAGATTAGCCGGAACAAACAGATAGACAGACAAAATTTTTAAAAATGTTTTTTTTTTTGTTTTAAGTACCGTATATACTTTTATATGCAATTAGTAAGTTTTTTTATATTGACATTACAAACAGGCATGTCAGTTTTGTTTATTTGTTAAGATATAAAGGACGGACTTACTGTCTTAGTGCATTTTCTACCAGTAAGTGGCAGCTGCAAACAGTTTACTAAATAAAATGAGTAATAAGGATTTATGATATTCTTGTATAATAAATCCTTGTATCATAAATTTTAGACAAATAGAATATTGTTAAATAAACATACATATTGCAATATAATAAGTATTAATAAGTTATATTATAAATATGTAAACGGGCACTTATATATGCAATTGGCCTCACTCATAACAAGTGGTAAAATTTAAAATTTTGTACAACCGACTTCAATATAAATATAATTTATTGTTGATTTTTTAAAGACCACTGACCGATTTCGATAAAATTTGAATAGGACCACTTGTAAAGTTATACCTTTGAAACAAAGAATTTACCAAATAGGTAAAGTAGGATAAAAAAAAGATTCCGACGAATTGTAAACCTAGTCCTTTTTGAAGTCAGTTGAAAATCAAAAAAATATCGTAAAAAGCTATTATTTTAACATTACAAACAGACACGTCAATTTTTTTATTTGTATAGATTCAGGTGAAAACATTAGAAGAAGACATGATGTGATCACTTCATCAAACAATTGAAAATTGAAATATAGATTTTAGCCATTCCAAGTTTTATTAAATATTTATTAGGTCGTATTTCCAATACAAAGCTCACATAATTGAAAAATCAGCTAGAAACGAGATAACAAAAGAACAAAGTGAATTTTTTATTTCTTTACCCTCTCCAATTTCACTAGAAAGAAAATATTGGGCCACAAATTAAAAGTATAAATGCTACTGGTTTTAATTAAAAGCACTACAATTTGGTCCCTCGTTTTTTGTACTTAAGTGGCACGTTTTGTTTTGTAAGGATGTTTTATAACTGTAAGAGATTGTAGAAGAAGATAAAATTTAGTATACACCTACATTTATCCTCGTTTAAAAATATAATGGACCATGTTGTGGCGGTGTCGTCAGAGGCAACAGTGAATAACGAATGAGGAGATTGGCAGATTCTTCCTAAAACAACAAAAAGACTTCTGTTCCTGACCCGCTGCCAAGCGTGGCAACTATGGCAATTATCCTCTATGAGGAAATGTTTTGGGAGGCTTATGTTCAGCTGTGGCTGCAAAGTTCACGATAAGTGCGTTATCACTTAAAAGCGTCTCCGATTCCCGTCACTCATACGAAATACAACACCATTGTGCTGCTATTTTCCGCTGGTATTCTGTGTGAGTATGGTCCATTCCCGGTCAAGCCAACCCATTGATGCATTACGCTGCAGAAAGGCTTTACCACGTTACTTAATAACATATATAATTAAATGAGTAATTTTAATTTTGAGATGTGAATGTAGAGAACGCGTGTAGTGCACGCGTTTTACCTTTATTTTATTTAATATCATTCGTTTTGCCTGGAATAAATTGCTAAATAACAATAACAAGCCCTTTTCTTTTCTTTAATTTTTTACATTTTTAAACCAAGTTAAAAAAAACGAAAAGTTTCTATATTCGACATGTACTTATAATGTATGTTCACCGATTTCTCGGAAAAGACTGAACCGATAATATTTTTTCTTTAAATAGTTTAACCATATTTCTGGGGTGTTTTCATATGAATTTAAAGAAAAGTTCATATCATTTAATGTACTTATATAAGTCTTCCCTACAGCGGAGGGGTTCATGACCAGCTGTGGACTTTTACGGGCTGATGATGATTTTAGTATTATTGTTTTATAACCATTGTTATAGTAACCAAATTATATGTACAAAACAACAATGCTTCAACTATGACCTTTACTTGCTATTTTTGAGCTCTTATTTTATTATATTTTATTCAAAACACGAACATTGATATAGCTATTAAAAGGTATTCGTATATGCAAAAACAATAAAATAACTCTGCAACACTAAGTTTGTTGTTTGACTCAAATAGACTAGTTCATTATATTTTTATTTTAAATGCGGCCCAGTGTGCACACTCCTTTACATAAATAAGGATACTTCTCAAGTTATAAATTAAGAGCTTTACATAAAGTTCCGCAATACATTCTTATGTTAAATTTTGTGTGTTTCGCGATTTGTGGCACAATCACAAGAGGCTTAACATACCTATCGGGAGCTCAAGTTCCATTATAGCGGAGATTATCTGCTGTTATTCGGATTAACGGTTATTATTAACCGCGCTTTAATGAGAAAGGTCTCGATTCACGAAACGAATAAGCATCGAGTGAGAATATTATATAAATGACTACGTATATAGACTCTTTGTACTCGAAGCGTTATCATCTCATAAAACGAGTGCCAAACCAACTTCGCTAGTTTTGCGCATTAATAAATCTTACTATTCTGTTAAGGTCCCCAAATAAGCCTTTTCTGTTTGCCAATTGAAAGTAGCAATGGCGCTAATGGCGGTGGAACCTTTAATATAGGATGTAACATCTTTTTATGTTAAGTCCGCCAACACGGAATGGGACAGCAGCGTGGTGGAATCTTCCCCTACTACAAAATCGTCTCAGTAATTACTAAAGGTATATGCCTTTTAAGAGACGACAAAGGGAAACAGAAACAGTAGATGAGCATCAGCATCTTCCTAATAATAACTTAAAATAACAAGAAAACTGCGGTTGCCATCCGTAAGGTATGAGGCAATCTATCGGGAAGGCCTATGTTCAGCAACGGCCTTTCATAGGATGTGATGATGATGATGTGACTTTTATAGGCTGTGAACTAGAGTGCGTCTTTGTTTACAACGATATATGTACAGGTTGCTTATTTAGTTTAGGATCTATCCATAAAATGCGTACGCAAAAAGGTGGAAGGAAAAAACAACGGAATGAGGGTCTTCCCTGAAATTATTCGTTTCGCCAATGCCAAGATTAGAAAATTAAATGTACCTACATTCCGTAATGAGATAACGAACGGACAAGGGAAATTGGAAATTGCCTTACTGTCCTATTATTTTACGGAAAAATATTAACTGATAATTTTCCATCCATTTGTATATTATATATATTATAACCAGATTGCTTTGAATTTTTACTACTACCACAAAAGAAATCAAGAGATACGATAAAATAGTTTTGAATACAAATTAGATCGATATCAACGGAGAATTTGAGGCTAATTAATTGCATTTGCTCCATCACGTGGAGAGGCTGAGAGAGGGTCAGGCTGAGGGTGCGTTTTTTTGGCGATTGACGAACAAGCGCATTTTCCGCCTACTGGATGGTCAAAAAAGCGTCTAAACGCCCTTCAAATAACCAGCTACCAAGAAGCGGCGCAGAATCAAGACAGTTGACATCAGAAAGTATTAGAGGCCAAGATATTTGGGTCGCTGAGCCACCGCAATAAATTAATATTGATCATAAATAGGTATCTATTATAAAGCTCCACAAGTTTACTGTTGAACATAGACTTTCCACAAGAAACGCCACAAAACTTAGACAGGCAATTGACGAAGTATCTAACATGTTTGTGGAACAATTGGTCCGCAGCGTTGCACTATCTGCATGTCTAAGAAATTAAGTACCTCTTCGAATTACTTAATTTCTTAGACTTGCAGATTTTCCACGAAGTTTTCTTCACACCGTCATGTGAACATCGGCCTTGGCCTCCCCTAAGGAATGCCACAAAACTTAATCCTGAGCCACATGCATCTATCAACTTCCTGTATGTTATACGTGGTCGTTACTCTATCTAGTTAACGGTAATAATCCTGTTGGTCTCTTTGGATGTCGTTGAATATCGGTTGGTCTCACTAGTTCCACTGCAGACATTAATTGGTATAATAGGACTAATTACTCTATTAAATGCGACTATTAATCGTCTCAGAAATGGAGACATACATTGACTGAACTTAATTTTGAATAAAAGTTAAAGTTACAACTTATATACGTCCCGATACTGGGCACAGGCCTCCTTTAATTTCTGAGAGGGTTTTAGGGAAAGAAAATGTCCGCAGCGCTGCCCCAATGCGTGTTGGCGAACATCACACGTCTTCGAAATATTTTTTTTCTTATTTGCCGGGCATGCAGGTTTTCTCACGAAGTTTTAAATCAGCACTTGAAATTGCAGTCAACAATTTCATTGGTGCAGATGTGAATCAAACCCGGGTTGCTCGAACTGTGAAATTTACAACGAGCGCTTAGCGTCTGAGCTACCACGGCTCGTCCTGAGCTACCATGGCTCGCAAAGAGCAACATTGAATAGTTAGCATGTGACTTCAAAGTGAATTTAAAAGTAAAAATAACAGTCTGCTAATTACGTATACTCATTTCATTTCCTAGAAGGTTTTTGGAACAAGGAAAAGTATACGTCGCGATCCTAATAAACTTTCTGTGCAATTCAAATTTGTCAGGTTTCTTGACGATGTTTTCCTTCACCGCACATAATAAATCAGCACTTTAAGGTGCTGACATATCGTAAAACCTTGCGTAACGTTTTGACGATCACTGGCGTGGTGCGGGCGGCAGTGAAATTAAGCGAGCGCATTTTTTTAAAACTAAATTATATTTCGAAATAAAATATATTATTTTCTATTTAATAAAACCGTATGTTTATGCAGATTGGAATTGCAAATTTTATCGTATATTTTTAATGTGAAATTCACGTTCAAAATATACTATAAATACTATGATTCTTAATTAGAGGATTATCTTGTTACATTATTGATAGTGAAATAATAATATAATATTTATTGAAAACTTCAAATATAATAATAATTAAAATGTAATAAAGTAATTAAATTACAAATTGTATTGATGTAAATTTTGATTTAGTTGCTATGGCGGACATAATTATTTTGTTTAAAGATCTATTCTGACTGCATTCAGGAATAAATATAAATTTGAATTTGAGAAAACTGCTTTTAAAGGTAAACTGGGTGGTGTATTTAATTATATTTTGTATACAAAAGTATTTTTTATTTTGTTTTGTGTTCTATGAATAGCCGAAAAAGTTTTAAAAATATTAAATATTAAGTTTTTATTCAATTTAAAAAAGTGACGGTTTTCTAAATAAACTGAAACCTCCCTTTTAACCGAGTTCATGATATAAAAGTAACTTAAAACTGCAACTTACAATTTCAAAGGTGATATGGAACTCGGTTTGCTTGCGTACTCTAAAATATTTGAACTGTATGTAAAGTATGGAACAGGCTATCCTGATAAGCAGAAACTATGATGCGACACATCAAATGACTGTGATTCTTTTTTTGTATTTTTCTGATACTCCTAGTTATCATTACAATGAAAGATTTATCTTTTTTTTTGTTGCAGAATATGACAACATTACGTGACGGTGACTTGAAGAATGAACCACGAGACTATACGATAAGGTAAATAACGAATGAAATAAAGGCATGGATCAATTAAAAGTAATGATGGAAGCCGATCCTTATCAAACAACTTTGGACAGACTTATGACGTGTAATGTGAAAAATGTGGAGCTCTATGATAATCGCAAACGAAAACAAAGCGAATAAATCCAGGTCAAATACTGGCGCTAAAGCTGAGCACACCAATATAAAATTAATGTTAATTGTTGGGTGGCCACTTCATGATGTAAAACTTTAGCTTTTTGAGATCCGGTGTATCAATAACAGCTGTTGTTTATTTTAAAGAACATCGAACATGATGGCGCAACTTTTTGAGAAACAACCTCTACTCGTCAAACAGTCTTCGCCATTATTGCTTGATTACGCAAGACTTCAAAATGCTCGACAAACCGTTAAAACCTTCCACAACCGATTACCATTTTTTCTTTTGTAGTTTGTAATGTTAGTCGTCCTAGAGTAACGAAAAAAATTTTTTCATTAGTATCGTCTCGGTTAGAATAATGTTTTTTCTTTAGTTATACATAGAAAAATCGTCTAAAAGGACGAGCAAACACGCTTTGATGTTCAATGCCGTAATTTATTAGTAATTTATATGATCTTTCCCTCTTTCCCATTTCAAATTATTTTGTGTGTTGGCAATTAAAGCAATTATTCACCGACCAAAGTAATGCCTGTTAAACATACAATAATTAAGAAATGGAAATATGAGACGTCAGAAGTCGGCATTTAATTTGATTTTTCTTAATTATACTTTGAAGTTAATTTAAAATATTTTAATTAACTTCAAGAATTCTAATTATATATAATGTCTAATAAATAATACGATGATTTTTATAATGATTTTATATTTACGCGAACACTACACATTTAAATAAAACTAGTTTTACGGATTTTATCGCGTATATTAACTTATTTTATATTCCTGACGTTTCGAGTACTTTACAGCACCCATGGTCACGGGGGACTGAGGTATTTGACGTCCCAATGTCATAGTTAACCACGGTTACCCAGATTAAAAAATTATTAATTTTTGTCCGATCTACGCAGTATGAACTTACAGTATCTTGAAGTCTTGCAGTTGGCGTTTGCTGGGATTTAATTTTATTAATTATAGGATCCCAAGCAGATGGTAGCACCCAGCCATCTTCTCTATTGAAATTAGGATGTTTTTGATTTCAATAGCATGAATCATCCTTGGAAGGAATCGGTGTTTTTAGCGAGGACGGTCTATCAAATCTAATGTAGTGACGGGGCGATCCTGTACATGTTCACAGACTGCAGACTTCCCGAGCGTCGGTTCTTCACATCAGCTATGTGTTCTTTAACGCGTTTTTATTGATCTTTAGTTTGTCCCTATATAGAGAGACCACATTCACAATCGCTTGTACACCCTGCATCTTGCAGAGGGACATTACACTTAACTGATGGTAAAACTGACTAATCTTCTTCGGCGGCTTGAAGTATGTTTTAATAGAAGCACGCTTCAGGATGTAGCCAATCTTGTCAGTGACACTCTGACATATGGCAGCAGCAGGCACTCGCTCGACTGTGGCCGGCTTCACTCGTTCACTGTGACGTAGGTGGGACCCAGCTTATTGTCGCAAAACTTGCTTGACGTGTTGGAGCTCGGCGGCCAGGTGTTTACTGTCACAGATCCCCGTGCTCTCTGAAACAAAGATTTACCCACGGTAGCTAATCTGAAGGATGGTGATGAGAGTCACCGTTTAAATATCTATCTGTATGGGTCTTTTTTCTATACACAGTGTGGCTCAAGGTGTTATCAGGATTCCGAATTATTAACACATCTAGAAAAGCTAAAGAGTTGTTTGCCTCTAACTCCATTGTGAATTGAATTTTAGAATTTATGGAGTTAAGATGGTCTAAAATGCAGTTACTTTATCTAAAGGTAGAATTGTGAAAGTGTCATCTACGTACCGCTTGTAGAATCTTGGATTTGGGAGAAGTAAGTAGGGCTTTCTCCTCAAAGTCTTCCATGAATATATCGGCGACAATGGGAGATACAGGTGAGCCCATCGCCACTACATCTACTTGCTTGTAGAACTCCTCCTTCCACAATAGGTAGCCAGATGTAAGGCATTGTCTAAGTATGCTGCATATTCTATGGGCATGTTGTTTTCCTCCAGCGTTCTAGTTACAATCGAGATGCAGTCTTCAACAGGTAAGCATGTGAACAGAGACTGCACATCAAAACTGACCATAGTTTCATTGTCTGCCAGATGTAGGTCATTAATCTCGCTGAAAAATGGTAGGAACTTTGTGTGTGCTCATGTCCCTTGAGCGGTGTAAGTATTTTCGCAAGTGTTGAGCCAATCTGTGTTGGTGAATCGATTTGGCTAACTATGGGACGTAGTGGAGTATTGGGCTTGTGTATTTTGGTAACCCATACAACTTCGGTGGTTTGCACACGTAGGTATTATCGATTTTACGTTCAGATTTAATTTTTCGAGTGTTTTATGAGATCACTAGTTGTTTTAAGTGTGTTATTTGTTGGGTCGTTTTAACCTTTTATAAGTGCTTGAACCGACAAAAGTTCTTGTATTTTAAAATTATAATCTGACGTATCCATGACTACCGTGGCATTTCCCTTATCTGCGCGGAGAATCGTGAGTTCTGGTTTATTGCGTAGGTTATTCAACGCTTTATATTCGTCCTTAGGTAGATTCGGTTTCGGCGCTGAACTGACGCAACATAGACGAAATGTCTTGACGTATCGCTTCCAAATCTTCCTATTGCATATTTTTTAAATAAACAGTCCTCGACACTGCAGATAATTTCGTACGGTAATTTTTAGGTGTTATGGCGAAATTAAGGCCTTTCGATAATACTCTAATTGTTGTGATCATCCAGAGTTTGTTTTGACAGATTATAGACCGCGATTGGTCTATGATCCGTGTGGACAAACTAAAAGATCAATAAAAACCCGCGTTAAAGAACACATAGCTGATGAAGAACTGACGCCCGGGAAGTCTGCAGTCTGTAAACATGTACAGGATCGCCCTGTCACTACATTAGATTTGATAGACCACAAATCTCGCTAAAGAACACCGATTCCTTCCAAGGATGATTCGCGAGGCTATTGAAATCAAAAACATCCTAATTTCAATAGAGAAGATGGTTGGAGTTACCATCTGCTTGGGATCCTATAATTAATAAAATTAAATCCAACCCAAGCATACAACTGCAAGACTTCAAGATACTGTAAGTTCATACTGCGTAGATCGGAACAAAAATTAATAATTTTTAATCTGAGGTAACCGTGGTTAACTATGACATTGGGACGTCAATACCTCAGTCCCCCGTGACCATGGGTGCTGTAAAGTACTGAAACGTCGGGAATATAAAATAAGTTAATATACGCGATAAAATCCGTAAAACTAGTTTTATTTAAACGATGATTTTATTGAAATTTATTGCTGCGTCCAAACTAAAGTACTTATCGTTCATAATATTCTAATTTATTTTTGATACCTATATCAATATGTTGCCGTTTGGTCTTGTAAGAATATCCACTACCCCATATCAACCCGTGGGTGTCGTAAGAGGCGACAGAGAGAAACAAACCAGGAAATGGGCAGCAACTTTTTTCTAAAAACGACTAAAAATAAAAAGCTGCGGTTTTTTTAAACGATAAGGGTGACAAACGAGCACATAGTTCACCTAACGGTAAGTAAGTAGTTGCTGTGGCGCATAGACATCTACATCTATCCTCAACTACGAATCAAAATGCACCCGTGAGGACTAAGATAGAATGCCTCGTTTCCAGTAAAAGGGGTCTACGGTTGTCTACTCTCATCATACGAAACAAAGCGTTGTTGCTATTTTACGCTGGTATTCTGTGAGAGCGTGGTCCTTCCCGGTCGAGCCAACTAATTCATGTTACAACCATAATATAGCTGCAGCGTGGCTCACCACGTAAAAAAACGTCTGGCGTAAACGAGATGCGTACCGCCTCTATCGTAATATTTAAGATTTGCCTAACATTTCAAGTCGCCTTTACGACACCTCAAGATGTATTGGGGAATGTTAGATTCTCTTACCAGGCTGTGTCAACCTGAGGTAATATGGTCTTTAAAACCTTAAAATAGCAAACCCATTCTAAGTGAACCAAAGATTTTCGCAATTATTTACAGTGGACAGCTAAATAATAAATCGAAGATAGAGATAATAATTATTTAAAATTTATATTAAAAAATCTATTTTATTTTTTATTTTCACCCAAACTTCAAAAAGGAGAAGGTTCTCAATTCGAGTGTATGTTTTTTTGTATGTATATTACGCGATATCTTCGCAGATTGTGAACCGATTTTAATGACTCTTTTTTATTAAATAATCTTTATCTCATGGTTGGTCCCATTAAATTTTGAAGAAAAAATAAAGGAAAAGGTTTCATATTGGCCTATTGTTTAAAGAATTTATATGATATCTTCGCAGATTCAGAAACGATTTTAATGATTCTTTTTTTTTATTAAATAGGTTTACTTCAAGGGTGATCCCATATAAATTTAGAGAAAAAATTCGACCATAGCAAATAAATAGTTTTTTTTAGCAATTTGAAGACGGTTTTTACTTTTTGTTAAAACTTATAATTATTATCAAATATTGGTGTGGTATAAAAATAATATACAGGATTTAATGAGAGCGGGTAGTGACACATGACCTTGACAATTGGTCAGTAAAGCTCAACCGCGCAAAAAGCGTTAGAAGTGTGCAATTATAAAATCATTAAAACATCTACTTTAATCTACGTTTAAGTAATAAATTTGAAAATTATGATTCAGTTGAGCTACTTTTTAAGCTTTTCAAAAATGCAACCTCCTAAAAATGCCCTGGAACATGTTCACTCGCCCGTACCCTTGCTTCTTCACTATCCTACAGTCGCAATCGCACTTAACGATATCCAAAGAATGCTGTGGTGTGATGAATTCTCTTACGCCGCGCCGCCACGACACGGCAAAAAAAGTAAAAAATAAATAATATGAATAAAGAAATAAATGGACAAATAAAAATTTACGCAAATTTTTGAATTCGCTGTAAATATTTTATAAATTCTATGATACTCATGAAATGTGGTACAGTAAACAGCTCAAAATGCCCCTTGTATGCTCAGGTTTAATTAAAACAGAGATTATCTGATATTACGCGATTTAACGGTATTATTAATCGCGCTCCAATGATTTCGGCTTCGGATCGGTGAATGAATTAACATTTCCTTTATATCTTTTGGTGCTTGTAAAATTCAGGTTCAATGGGTAAGTGGTTTTGCCATCGTCACATACTTTAGCATAACGTCAATAAAATGTTCAATTGCAACAGAAATATTCGAGATTTTTCTGTTCATATGATGAAATGAAAATGAAATGAAAATTTATTTATTTCTCATCACAAACCACAAATGTCTTAACACTAAACTTAATAGCTATTACAACTAAAATGGTTGGATCACTGGCTTATGAGGTAGGTAATTTACAACGTATAATTGTCACTGAATAGATTTTAAATATAGAATAAGGTACATAACAAAACGACAACTGCAAATAAGACACAGTGCATCTGATGGTAAGTGGATGCTAGCACATATACAGATTCAGAGATCAAAATCTGAGGACTAAAATGGAATGCCTTGTTTTCACTAAAATGGTTTCTGGTTTTACACTTTATACGAAACACAGAAGCAATAAGTTGCTATTTCACGCTCGTATTCTGAGAGCGTGGTCCAATCCTTCCACGGTCTAACTGATCTATTCTGTGCTGCAACCATAGTACAGCTGCAGCATGTCTCTACAGTACAACTTATTTCCGTATTACTTTTATTTCCTAATAAGTATAATAACTAGCCTTAAAAATAGAGTAAAAAACATAAAGGAATTTTTTGCTAAGAGAAGTAATTAATATGACATAGTGATGATACTGTCATGACGATCTCATCGTTTCTTCTACAGATATGCGAGACGAAATGTTCTCCAACGTACGAACGTACTACGTGACCAAAACAATTAGGTGCATGACAGCTAAGACGTCATTAGAACTAGGGAGGCTACACGGGACGGTAATTGGTCACTAAGGGAAGCGCGGGGATAGAGGCGGGGTGCGGGCACCGAAACCGTATTCCTGTCATGCGTCTAATAGTTTTGGCCAAGCACACCCTCGCAACATCCTTTTAAAGGTTCTGATCGATGGGGACAATCGAGAATATCGCGGTCTTGTATAAATGAATGAAATATCCTTTATTGTTCACCGATAAATAATAGAAAACAAAAAATTATTTAAAGGCACAATTGGCGGACTTATCGCTTAGAAACGATCTCTACCGGGCAACCATATTGCATTGGTATTGGTGGCTCGCCGGTAACGCACGTTGGTGGATCATCGCAGAACCGCGGTTTTGTAAGACGACTTGCCAGTTTCACGGCTAACTATTACTGCATGGAATTGGGGACGTTGCTTCGACAAATTCTAAAAAATAGACGCTTAGACCACCAGTGTATTAAGAACGCCAAGCCGCGAGTAAAACCACGGTGATCTTTACCGCAAGCTTGCGGCTCGCCCGTCGAGCAGAGTCTTAACGAAAGTATGGGTAGGATATAGCTGTAGACCTTAAAACGTAGAGTTAATACCATTACAGCATCTCAAAAGTCCAATGATGAACTTAGGCTTCCCCATTGAATGCCCTTTGAGGTATTCAATGGGGAGGCCAAATATTTGCTATAGTTGCCACGTTTGGCAAGCATGTTGGCGACCGCAGTTTTTTTATTCAGTTGTTATCAGGAAGATGCTACTGCACATCTCCTGGTTCAGTTTCCTTCTGTCGTCTCTTACGACACCCACGGGATGGTTAATGGATATTCTTACAAAGCCTCTAAAATATTAAATAGCTATATACTACAAAGGTTTTATTAAGTCACTTGCGATCCGCCCCGCTTTGCATGAGTGATTTCTGAATTTCGACAACTGTGCCACCTATCAATCAAAATTTGAATAAACCATCTAGAAACCCATTTAAATACACACAAAACATTTTATCAAAATCGGTCGAGCTGTTTCGAGTTTTAACGAGATTTTTTTATAGGAGAGGAGGCAAACGAGCATACGGTTCAATTATGGGCGGCGGTAATCACCTGGCAGTACGCCGCCGCCTATGAACAACTGCAACACCAGGGGAATTGCAGATGCGTTGCTGGCCTTTTAAAAAGAAGTAGGCTCTTATCTTGAAGGTCCCTAAGTCGTATCGGTCCGGAAAAATCGCTGGTGGTAATCCATTCTACAAGGAAGTAATGCGAGGAAGAAAACATCTTCTAAATCGCACAGTGGTGGACCGCCAATCATCCAGATGGTATGGATGGTAATGCGAGTTTTGTCGCGATGTGCGGTGGTGAAATTGTGCGACTGGAATTAGTACGAACAATTCCTCAGAGCACTCTCGTGGTAATGTGATAAAATACGCAAAGAGATGCAACATCTTCGCAGTGCCAGTGAGTCAATCCGATCGGAAAGAGTTTGGTCGCCGACGATCGAACAGCTCTGCGCTGGATGCGATCAATGGAAGGAGCTGGTACTGGGGAGTCCCAGCCCAGAGATGGGAATAGTTTTCATGTGCGGCCGAACCTGCGCTTGTAAAGTTGCAGGCGGTGCCGGCATGAAATACTGTCCCGTTCTGCTGAGCACGCTGCTTTTTAGAGGCCATTTGGCTTTTCTGTTCCAAGTGACCAGGAAACTGCACGTCACCGATAATATGTCGACGTCGAGGATTCCGATACTGGCTGAGGCAACAAGGAGTGTTGAAACTAAGGAATTTTCAATTTGAAGATTTACGGACAGCAATTGATTTTAATAGAGATACGTTTAATTATGAAAAATCATAGTGTAGGGTGAATTTTCATATCGAACCAATTCACAAACACTTCAAACTTTTCATTTAAAAAGTCCTTATGTTAAAAATATTTTGTTACGAGCCCGTTCTTCCTGTTTCGAACTGATTAATGAAGAATCGTTTGAAAAGGATGAGAGGAGGATTTCGATATTGGAGTTTTATTCGTGAAGGTAAATTTAATTTTGAACGCTTAATCACATTTTTATATTTCACGATCGAGTGCTTAAATAAATCGTTTAGAAAATATGAGTTTCGTTTCAAATTGATGCGGGTATATTTATTTGATTTTTACGTACTGTATTTTAATAAATTTTTATCCCAAACGTGTGTGCTATCTACTTGTATATAATATATGTTAACGCACTAGATACTTTGACTACTTTGTCAGTCTAATGGACGATAGTGCGAACACTGATGTGATCTAATTCCGGGTGGGGCCAAAATCAGTTATTAGATTTCTCAGTCACGGAGCTCTCAGTACTAACATGCTGTGCCTCGGAAAAAGTTAAACCGTTGGTCCTGCGCCAGATCTATTTGCGGTCATGTCAGATTGCTGTCCCCATCGAACTGAAAGTGAGGGGACGAAGAATGCACCTGCACTTGTACATTCACTTGTGCACTATAATCCTTTCTTGTGCACATGACCGACGTGACTGAAATTCGATCTGGAGGAAATCGTTTTGTTAAATAAACAAGGTCTGATGACAAAAGTTTATGAATTTTCGTAGCTGTTCTGAATAAGTGATAGCGAACGCGATAAAATCACGGCTTATACCAATTAATGAAGAGCTTGATGTTATAACGATTACAAATGCTAAGTTAACTGTGTTGCGCGAAGGATGTCTCAGATTCAAGTGCTAACTACTACTGGAGAGGCAACCGGATGGCGACAGAATTACAGAATGGTCCTAGCTCAGATGCCTGGATGAACAAAATGCTAAAAATATTATTTATCCTGTTGGAGACAAAAAGCCAGATATGGATCAATCTCAAGAGATTCACTTAACCAATGTGCTGTGAATCCTAAAATGAAGAAAAACCAGTGAAGAGAAACACCATAGATATTTTGCCTGTTACTATATTGAGGACGATTTAGTTGAAATCATATATTTACGTTTTCCGTCTCTCGATATATGTGTATGGAATAGGATAGAAAACTGGATTCTAATCAAGCTCCAATAAAATTGGTGGTTTCAATGATTTGGCCACTTTGGATGGCTGAACGTAAGGGATTTCTTCAAAATATTTGTTGAAATCACTGTCAGTACTGCAACAAAAAACCCAGGGAGACTCTTTATTTAAATCCTAATAATTTATAATTATTTACAATGTTGTAAAATTGAATTACACATTAGAGACAACATGGTAGCGATCATCTCATTACCATGGGTTGGCACCAGTCATGTATTGTTAAATATGTAATATACCTAATAACCCTTTT
Source organism: Parnassius orleans (assembly GCA_029286625.1). Taxonomy (NCBI): domain Eukaryota; kingdom Metazoa; phylum Arthropoda; class Insecta; order Lepidoptera; family Papilionidae; genus Parnassius; species Parnassius orleans. Next base: position 269,648 of record JAGSMP010000415.1, read on the forward strand.
TAAATAGGTACCGTTACCGTCCCAGCCTATTTGAATAGATTAGAATGATTTTTATTTAAAATGGATTATTACATAATGCTTATTAAAAATCATTTTTTTTATTCACAACTGGTTTGGAAAATAACTCTGTCCTAGGAAGAATCAGCATGAAACTCAGCGGGATTATTTTTTAAACATATATCATTAACATAATTTTGTAATTTTTTTTTAAATGAATTCTAATAGAACCAGCATAGTGGCAATCACCTCATTCCAAGGGGTTATTTTCATTCATGTATTCCTTGATAATAACCCTATTTGTAATTTTTTTTATATATCTTTTAAACTTGTTTTTTTGACAAACTTTGATCATTTTCTGGGATTTTGTTGTAAAATCGTCCAAGACATTGTCCCAGAAATGAATTACTAGTTCTGTAGAGTCTAGTAACTGGCATTACAATCTTATATTTGTTCCTAGTGTTTAAAGTACTTTACACACTAGGAACAAATACTGTTATCAATGTTGTACATATATTTTCATAAATATAATGCGATGCTAAATTTATATGTTTATTAGCTTAAATTTTTCTGGACTTTAAAATTTAAGTTATAGATCGGTCGTATAAAACAAATCTCTGTCTCAACATTGGTGACACTTAACCTTTCTTATAGCATATGCTGCAGAAATAATTCTGCTTGGTAATTTAAATGTATGAGGGCCCCATTGAAGCATCGCGTCAATAGTTATACCAAAAAAAAAAACAGTGGTATCTCATTTTTTTAATACATTTTGTCTTATTGCCGTTTAAGAGCAAAGCGTCGTCAATGTAACAAATTCGATAGAGCATTGTTTACGTCGTCATAATTAATTGATTGCCGTTTGAGTTAGAAAATTAAAGAGGTATCATCAGTTAATAATACTATATCGTGATTGTGCCCTACAAGATAAGGTAGATCGTTAATATAAGAACAGGAATGAGCCATGAATTGAGTCCTGAGGATAACAACTTTTTGAGTTCTGTTACTTAAATGTGAAATAATAGGTCTAAGCGGAATATTTTTGACACCGTAATTTTGTAGTTTACTGATTAATGTCTCATGATGAACTCAATGAAAAGTCTTGGAAAGATCACAATAAATACCTAAGGCATTTTGTTAATTCTTCCAAGCATTAAAATAATATAATATTTAATAAGCTCAACTCAAGCTCAAGCATTGAAAATATATTCAATAAGTCGGCGTTAGGCTTCGAGCCAGCCATTGTAAAACCAAACTGATTTATATGGAGTAATTTCCTTGTATTAAAAAAAAATAACAATTGATCCAGAATAATTTTTGTTTAAATTTACTGAGAGTTGGTAGTACAGAAATAGGTCGAAAATTAGCGGGGTTCAAAGTACTACCAGATTTAAATAATTAAAGGCCACTGCTGAACATAGGCCTCCCCCATTGATTGCCTCATAGCGGGAATATTTGCCACAGTTGCCACGCTTGGCAAGCGGGTTGATTGTTTTTAGGAAGACAGCAGCATCTTCTTCCATCTCCTGGTTCCTTACCCACTGTCGCCTCTTACGACAGCTACGGGATGATATGGGGCAGTGGATATTCTTACACCACCATACACGGTTAAATAAACGGTACACGCTGTAATAGGTACAGCTGTTGTTTAATACACATTTTAAACTTTTGGATATTATTTATATTTTGCGGGACTTTATTGTTAAAGCGTATATACATATACGAATATATAGTCGAATGACTCCTATGGAATATCCTTCATATGTGAAGGAATACTTATATTTTATAAAGTTATACATAAAATCAACATTAATTCCCAAATATTTTGTACAAAACACCTTATTAATAAATCTTCATGAAATTATTTTAAGCATCGACTACGAAAAAGAAATAAATTGTAGGTTTCATTCAAATTGATCCAAAAATCTCAAATAACATAAAATAAAAATAAAGTTTGTGTATTCGGTATTCAGCCAAAATAAATAAATTATTTTTCTTTGTTTTGGAGAAAAACAATGGGAATAGCTAATGAACGCGCGAATTCTCATTTCCTATTTTTTTTTCTTTTTTGTACGCCTCGTTTTTGTTTTATTGCAGATTCATCGTGAAACATCGTAATGAGATAACTTTTTCTTGTTTAAGCGAGATAGGTAGTTTATGAATTGATAATGACCCAGTGGGCGGTTGTTTTTGCTTGTCATACAAAATAGTGGTCAGCGAGGCTGATTCCTTTCAAACGAAAACGCATGAATGAAAAATTGGTAAAATTTATTTCAAATTTTCGAGTTGTGTTTTTTATTCAGTCTGTTGTACTCGTGCTGTTGTTTAGTGTTAAATTGTTTTATAAACACAAAAGATATTCACATGTCCACTACCAAGGACTTGAATTTAAGTTTTTCATCAAATTTATATGATCTATTATTACCAGTGAACGTAAATGTTTTATTTGCGTTCGTTAATTAGTACTTAAATAAGTTATTGCCTGCTTAGCATACAAACCATTGTAATTGGCCGTTTTAACATACCATATTTGCATTTAATAGTTACTTTTTAGTAACTTGTTCGAACCTGGGTGTTTTTCTACAAATTTACCCAACACCCATTTAACTGTTGGTATATTATCATTCTTCATAACTACAATATCATTTAGAGTAGGCTCCTCAATTTTATTTTTCCATTTATAAAACAAATCATTTTGACAAAGATTGCTACTATCTAGTACACTAACTGTTTGATAACTATAGTCTATATTCAATGGCTCAGCTCACCAAAAATTATCTGGTGTCAATGGAAAGATCATCTGGGCAACTACTTAAAATTGAAACGAGATGGGAGTTAAATCACGCTTATATCTATGTTAACACTGTCTTTAACACCTCGTTTGTTAGAGTACTATCGCCGACTAGCTTCTTCAGGTGATTTTCTACACTACACACCCAGCCTCCCACAATCCTCTAAAATTGCGATACTTCGACTACGCCACCTAATTGACCTAATCTTAAAAGTTGTATGATTTAGTTCCACCTTCATTTAACGTTATTATCATACTAACTCTTAATAACTTCTTCCTCATCATCATCAGCACTTAAAAGCCCCTCTGCCTCATGAGCTTAGTTCACTCTAGAGATGACGATCGTATAACCAGATGTCTCGCTCATTTGACGGCTCTTATTAAATTTACAGCAACGTAATATAATATTTTAATGAATATTTTAGTTTGGTTATACGTTATTCTTTATATCCTAGCTGCAATCATGTTTTCTTAAAGAATATGTGTGAAAAACGAGCACACAGTCCACCTGATTGTAAGTGGATGCTGTGGCCCATAGACAGCTACATTTATCTTAGATTAAGAATCAAAATGCAGATGCATTGTCACAACTGAGGACTACGATGGAATGCCCATTTTGCAAAAGAGTCTCTGGTCTCTACACTCACCATACAGCATAAAACTGCTATTTTACGCTGGTATTCTGTGAGAGCGTGGTCCCTTAGCGTGGCTCTACCACGTATAAAAATTGTAATTCAAAGCTCTTATTAAGTTTAAAGTAACGTAATATAATAATTTAATAAATATTTTAGTTTGTTGTATTTGAGTAGATAGAGAATAGATGTAATTTGAGTTAGAATTTTTATACAATATCCTATATGTACCCACTTATAACTCACACGGCCTGTCGCGTATCAAAACCGACGTACTTCATAAAAACCTGACGTTTTACTGAAACGTGAATTGTAAAATAAGATTGAGGCAAATCCGCGCTGTCTGCTCGAGTTCGCTGGAACAATTCACACGTTGTGACATAAGATATACGTTTAAAGTAAAAAGTAATTGTGTTGTATAAAAACACGTAATTTTATTTTAATATGTGTGTAATTATTGTGCCTAATGCTGCTGTGTTTCGTATATTGACTGTATAGAACCGGAAAACTTTTGCTGGAAACGAGGCATTCTATCTTATTGCTCAAAAGTGACAACGTATCTGTCAACAATCGCAACTAACAATGCTTAATCAAATACTTAACAGCAATGGATAAAATGTTCACGTCTATGGACTTGGTCTCTACTTTAAATTACATTGCTTTTTAGCAATTTGACAGAGCGATTGAAGCTCAGGGGCTATGCGCTTGCGGTAATAAATATCATACATAGTACGCAAACACGCAGCCCAAATTCGAGCCCCGCCGCGCCGGTACCAAAAAAAATGTTAATTGCTATTATTTAGTAAAAAATAAATTAAAGATATTAAAATTATATTAAAAATATATATCGATGGTCTAGAAGACAAATGTATTAATTACAGAAATTGTAATTTTTCTGGAGAGCAGTTTATATAAATTTTAAAGTTTGACCCGTTAGTATGTAAAGCTGAGTAGTGTAACGAATCTTATACTACTGCTATTAGTTAGGTATTTATTTGTTATACAATCAATTTTAAAGAATTGTTCTCAACTATAAAAATACTGGGTAATACTCAGTTACATGAAAAAATACAGGCACTTCATACTTTTGATCATTATTTTGTTATTCAGTTGTTCACTTAGTGCATTTGTGTATAGTATATGATTTTCAATTATTAAGTAATTATTAGAAAGTTAAAATAACAAAATATTAATATATTTATTTTTATAACATTCCACCTAAATTGCCATGAAAATTAGATACCAATTTTAGGTTTTTGTGTTAATTCCTATCATTATTTAACACTTAAAGTTTGTGTGAATTTCAATACTCATAGATAAAATAGTTTAAAGCTACTTAAGACATTTTGTAATTTCTATCATTGGTAGATAAGCGAATTTGATTCTTTTTTTCTCGTGCCTCATTTCTCTTATAACAAATGTACAGCTTCGGTTTGGACCGAAAGTGATGGAATTATGGCTTTCCGATAAGTGCAGAAGATGCGGCCTAATCATTTAGAATGGTTGGTATTAAAAGTGTAAACCAAAATTTAGCACGTTTGTCTTCTAGACCATCGATATTATTATACACTTATCACAGTATTTTAAGCTTCGCATAAAGCGGATTTCCTTTATCATCTATACATATAAATAAAATTGAAGTCTGTATTACTTGTCGTAATAACTGCCTTTAAATGAGCCGAGGGGGTTATTTGCATGCTATTAAGACATGTATAACCATTTTTAATTTTTTTGTCTGACAGTCTGTCTGTTTGTCTGTCTGTCTGCCTGTCTGTATGTCTGCTGTCCAGGCCAATCTTGAGAAACTTGACAAACAGATAGAAAGCAATGCCAGGAGTGATCTAGGCTGTCTTTAATCCGAAAAACTTAGATTTTTTTTTGAGAAACCGTAATTTGTGACAAGAAATGGGCTTTGATGAACATCTTAAATCTATATGACGTCACATTAATAGATCCAGGCGTATTCGTGATCATGTAAATAATAAAATGTTCCTAGTATAAGAATAGTCTACTTTCGCTTGTGACTTACTCCATGGTAGCAGTTCAGACGTGAACACAATATAATGAGGATGGAAGAAGAGTGGAAAGTTTTTGAGTGAACTCAAAAGTGCTCCAAGTAATTTTTCGTGCTTGATTTAAAACGATCCCGCTGAAAAAGACTTTGAACTCTGCGGTGCTAGCTAATGCTTTTAAAATTTATGTTTTCGTTTTATATGAATTATGAGGAGAAATTTTATAAGTATGTTTTACGGTCATACCAAAATAGCGTGAATAGGTTTGATTTACCATGTCGCATAAATGTAAAAACTGGAGAAAATTTGCAGTTAACTATTAAAATTTGTCATTCGCTCCTTTTGATTATAGCTAATAAAACTTATGATCGTATTCATTACTATATACTACATATATATATATATATATATATATATATATATATATATATATATATATATATATATTGTTGTTTTGCGACCAATAAACCAACAACGGTCTAGTGGTCGTAAACGCGATTGCTGATCATGAGGCCTGATTTGAATCCCAAGTCGGGCTAAAATTTGTTATTGGGTTTTTCTGTCAAGAAATTCTCAGTAGCAGCCCAAAGTCAAGAAGTTGGCGGTGAATATGAGCGTGAGGGAATATAAAATGCATCTGTGTTCACTCTCACTCTGGCACTATAATCCTGTCCTGCAATTTTCTAGCCTGACCGAAATTAGGTCTGGAGGACATCATTACTATTACACCTTTATAATATCCATTATCCCATATCGACCCGTGGGTGTCGTAAGAGGCGAAAGAGAGAAACAAACCAGTGGGCAGCAACTTTTTCTAAAACGACTAAAAATAAAAAGCTGCGGTTTTTAAAGGATAAGGGTGACAAACGAGCACATAGTTCACCTAATGTAAGTAAGAAGTTACTGTGGCGCATAGACATCTACATCTATCCTCAACTACGAATCAAAATGCACCCGTGAGGACTAAGATAGAATGCCTGTTTCCAGTAAAAGGTCTACGGTTGTCTACTCTCATCATACGAAAGCAGCGTTAAGCTGCTATTTTACGCTGGTATTCTGTGAGAGCGTGGTCCTTCCCGGTCGAGCCAACTAATTCATGTTACAACCATAATATAGCTGCAGCGTGGCTCACCACGTAAAAACGTCTGGCGTAAACGAGATGCTCGTACCGCCTCTATCGTAATACCTAAGATTTGCCTAACATTTCCCAAGTCGCCTTTACGACACCTCAAGATGTATTGGGGAATGTTAGATTCTCTTACCAGGCTGTGTCAACCTGAGGTAATATGGTCTTTAAAACCTTAAAATAGCAAACCCATTCTAAGTGAACCAAAGATTTTCGCAATTATTTACAGTGGACAGCTAAATAATAAATCGAAGATAGAGATAATAATTATTTAAAATTTATATTTAAAAATCTATTTTATTTTTTATTTTCACCCAACCTTCAAAAAGGAGTAGGTTCTCAATTGAGTGTATGTTTTTTTGTATGTATGTTACGCGATATCTTCGCAGATTGTGAACCGATTTTAATAACTCTTTATTAAATAATCTTTATCTCATGGTTGGTCCCATTAAATTTTGAAGAAAAATGGAGGAAAAGGTTTCATATTGGCCTATTGTTTAAAGAATTTATATGATATCTTCGCAGATTCAGAAACGATTTTAATGATTCTTTTTTATTAAATAGGTTTACTTCAAGGTGATCCCATATAAATTTGGAGAAACAATTGACCATAGCAAATAAATAGTTTTTAGCAATTTGAAGATTTGTTTTACTTTTGTTAAAACTTATAATTATTATCAAATATTGGTGTGGTATAAAAATAATATACAGGATTTAATGAGAGCGGTAGTGACACATGACCCTGACAATTGGTCAGTAAAGCTCAACCGCAAAAAGCGTTAGAAGTGCAATTATAAAATCATTAAAACATCTACTTTGATCTACGTTTAAGTAATAAATTTGAAAATTATGATTCAGTTGAGCTACTTTTAAACTTTTCAAAATGCAACCTCCTAAAATGCCCTGAATATGTTCACTGCCCGTCCCCTTGCTTCTTCACTATCCTACAGTCGCAATCGCACTTAACGATATCCAAGGAATCCTGGTGATGAATTTCTTACGCCGCGCCGCCACGACACGGCAAAAAAGTAAAAATAAATAATATGAATAAAGAAATAATGGACAAAAAATTTACGCAAATTTTTAAATTCTGTAAATATTTTATAAATTCTATGATACTCATGAAATGTGGTACAGTAAACAGCTCAACATGCCCTTGTATGCTCAGGTTTAATTAAAACAGATATTATCTGATATTACGCGTTATAACGGTTTTATTAATCGCGCCCAATGATTTCGGCTTCAGATCGGTGAATGAATTAACATTTTCTTTATATCTTTTGGTGCTTGTAAAATTCAGGTTCAATGGGTAAGTGGTTTTGCCATCGTCACATACTTTAGCATAACGTCAATAAATGTTCAATTGCAACAGAAATATTCGAGATTTTTCTGTTCATATGATGAAATGGAAATGAAATGAAAATTTATTTATTTCTCATCACAAACCACAAATGTCTTAACACTAAACTTAATAGCTATTACAACTGAAATGGTTGTGGATCACTGGCTCCTGAGATAGGTAATTTACAACGTATAATTGTCACTGAATAGATTTTTTTAAATATAGAATAAGGTACATAACAAAACGACAACTGCAAATAAGACACAGTGCATCTGATGGTAAGTGGATGTAGCACATATACAGATTCAGAGATCAAAATCTGAGGACTAAAATGGAATGCCTGTTTTCACTAAAATGGTTTCTGGTTTTCTACACTCTTTATACGAAACACAGAAGCAATAAGTTATTTCACGCTCATTCTCCGAGAGCGTGGTCCAATCCTTCCACGGTCTAACTGACCTATTCGTGCTGCAACCATAGTACAGCTGCAGCATGTCTCTACAGTACAACTTATTTCCGTATTATTTTATTTCCTAATAAGTATAATAACTAGCCTTAAAAATAGAGTAAAAAATAAAGGAATTTTTGCTAAGAGAAGTAATTAATATGACATAGTGATGATACTGTCATGACGATCTCATCGTTTCTTCTACAGATATGCGACGAAATGTTCTCCAACGTACGAACGTACTACGTGACCAAAACAATTAGGTGCATGACAGCTAAGACATCATTAGAACTAGGAGGCTACACGGGACGGTAATTGGTCACTGGCGCGGGATAGAGGCGTGCGGGCACCGAAACCGTATTCCTGTCATGCGTCTAATAGTTTTGGCCAAGCACACCGCAACATCCTTTTAAAGGTTCTGATCGATGGGACAATCGAGAATATCGCGGTCTTGTATAAATGAATGAAATATCCTTTATTGTTCACCGATAAATAATAGAAAACAAAAAATTATTTAAAGGCACAATTGGCGGACTTATCGCTTAGAAACGATCTCTACCGGGCAACCATATTGCATTGGTATTGGTGGCTCGCCGGTAACGCACGTTGGTGGATCATCGCAGAACCGCGGTTTTGTAAGACGACTTGCCAGTTTCACGGCTAACTATTACTGCATGGAATTGGGGACGTTGCTTCGACAAATTCTAAAAAATAGACGCTTAGACCACCAGTGTATTAAGAACGCCAAGCCGCGAGTAAAACCACGGTGATCTTTACCGCAAGCTTGCGGCTCGCCCGTCGAGCAGAGTCTTAACGAAAGTATGGGTAGGATATAGCTGTAGACCTTAAAACGTAGAGTTAATACCATTACAGCATCTCAAAAGTCCAATGATGAACTTAGGCTTCCCCATTGAATGCCCTTTGAGGTATTCAATGGAGGCCAAATATTTGCTATAGCCACGTTTGGCAAGCATGTTGGCGACCGCAGTTTTTTATTCAGTTGTTATCAGGAAGATGCTACTGCACATCTCCTGGTTCAGTTTCCTTCTGTCGTCTCTTACGACACCCACGGGATGGTTAATGGATATTCTTACAAAGCCTCTAAAATATTAAATAGCTATAATACTACAAAGGTTTTTATTAAGTCACTTGCGATCCGCCCCCGCTTTGCATGAGTGATTTCTGAATTTCGACAACTGTGCCACCTACTGGGTCAAAATTTGAATAAACCATCTAGAAACCCATTTAAATACACACAAAACATTTTATCAAAATCGGTCGAGCCGTTTCGAGTTTTAACGAGATTTTTTTTTATAGGAGAGGAGGCAAACGAGCATACGGCTCACCATTGGGCGGCGGTAATCACCTGCAAGTGATTACCGCCGCCCATGAACAACTGCAACACCAGGGAATTGCAGATGCGTTGCTGGCCTTTAAAAAGAAGTAGGCTCATCTTGAAGGTCCCTAAGTCGTATCGGTCCGGAAAATCGCTGGTAATCCATTCTACAAGGAAGTAATGCGAGGAAGAAAACATCTTCTAAATCGCACAGTGGTGGACCGCCAATCATCCAGATGGTATGGATGGTATGTGAGTTTTGTCGCGATGTGCGATGGTGAAATTGTGCGACTGAATTAGTACGAACAATCCTCAGAGCACCCCGTGGTAATGTGATAAAATACGCAAAGAGATGCAACATCTCTTCGCAGTGCCAGTGAGTCAATCCGATCGGAAAGAGTTTGGTCGCCGACGATCTGAACAGCTCTGCGCTGGATGCGATCAATGGAAGGAGCTGGTACTGGGGAGCCCCAGCCCAGAGATGGGAATAGTTCCATGTGCGGCCGAACCTGCGCCTTGTAAAGTTGCAGGCGGTATGCCGGCATGAAATACTGTCCCGTTCTGCTGAGCACGCCAAGCTTTTTAGAGGCCAATTTGGCTTTTCTCGTTCCAAGTGACCAGGAAACTGCACGTCACCGATAATATGTCGACGTCGAGGATTCCGATACTGGCTGAGGCACAAGGAGTGCTTGAAACTAAGGAATTTTCAATTTGAAGATTTACGGACAGCAATTGATTTTAATAGAGATACGTTTAATTATGAAAAATCATAGTGTAGGGTATTTTCATATCGAACCAATTCACAAACACTTCAAACTTTTCATTTAAAAAGTCCATATGTTAAAAATATTTTGTTACGAGCCCGTTCTTCTCGTTTCGAACTGATTAATGAAGAATTCGTTTGAAAAGGATGAGAGGAGGATTTCGATATTGGAGTTTTATTCGTGAAGGTAAATTTAATTTTGAACGCTTAATCACATTTTTTATATTTCACGATCGAGTGCTTAAATAAATCGTTTAGAAAATATGAGTTTCGTTTCAAATTGATGCGGGTATATTTATTTGATTTTTTTACGTACTCGTATTTTAATAATTTTTTTATCCCAAACGTGTGTGCTATCTACTTGTATATAATATATGTTAACGCACTAGATACTTTGACTACTTTGTCAGTCTAATGGACGATAGTGCGAACACTGATGTGATCTAATTCCGGGTGGGGCCAAAATCAGTTATTAGATTTCTCAGTCACGGAGCTCTCAGTACTAACATGCTGTGCCTCGGAAAAAGTTAAACCGTTGGTCCTGCGCCAGATCTATTTGCGGTCATGTCAGATTGCTGTCCCCATCGAACTGAAAGTGAGGGACGAAGAATGCACCTGCACTTGTATATTCACTTGTGCACTATAATCCTTTCTGCATGACCGACGTGACTGAAATTCGATCTGGAGGAAATCGTTTTGTTAAATAAACAAGGTCTGATGACAAAAGTTTATGAATTTTCGTAGTTGTTCTGAATACGTGATAGCGAACGCGCTAAAATCACGGCTTGTACCAATTAATGAAGAGCTTGATGTTATAACGATTACAAATGGTTAACTGTGTTGCGCGAAGGATGTCTCAGATTCAAGTGCTAACTACTACTGGAGAGGCAACGGATGGCGACAGAATTAGAGAATGATCCTAGCTCAGATGCCTGGATGAACAAAATGCTAAAATATTATTTATCCTGTTGGAGACAAAAGCCATATATAGATCAATCTCAAGAGATTCACTTAACCAATGTGCTGTGAATCCTAAAATGAAGAAAACCAGTGAAGAGAAACACCATGGATATTTTTCCTGTTACTATATTGAGGACGATTTAGTTGAAATCATATATTTGACGTTTTCCGTCTCGATATATGTGTATGGAATAGATAGAAAACTGGATTCTAATCAAGCTCCAATAAAATTAGTGGTTTCAATAATTTGGCCACTTTGGATGGCTGAACATAAGGGATTTCTTCAAAATATTTGTTGAAATCACTGTCAGTACTGCAACAAAAACCCAGGAGACTCTTTATTTAAATCCTAATAATTTATAATTATTTACAATGTTGTAAAATTGAATTACACATTAGAGACAACATGGTAGCGATTATCCATTACCACGGTTGGCACCAGTCATGTATTGTTAAATATGTAATATACCTAATAACCCTTTTAAATAGGTACCGTTACTGTCCCAGCCTATTTGAATAGATTAGAATGATTTTATTTAAAATGGATTATTACATAATGCTTATTAAAAATCATTTTTTTTTATTCACAACTGGTTTGGAAAAATACCTGTCCTAGGAAGAATCAGCATGAAACCAAAGGGATTATTTTTAAACATATATCATTAACATAATTGTAATTTTTTTTAAATGAATTCTAATAGAACCAGTATAGTAATCAATTATTCCAAGGGTTATTATTCATGTATTCCTTGATAATAACCCTATTTGTAATTTTTTATATACCTTTAAACTTGTTTTTGACAAACTTGATCATTTTCTGGGATTTTGTTAAAATCGTCCAAGACATTGTCCCAGAAATGAATTACTAGTTCTGTAGAGTCTTGTAACTGCACATATCTTTTATTTGTTCCTAGTGTTTAAAGTACTTTACACACTAGGAACAAATACTGTTATCAATGTTGTACATATATTTTCATAAATATAATGCGATGCTAAATTTAATATGTTTATTAGCTTAAATTTTTCTCTGGACTCTTCAAAATTTAAGTTATAGATCGGTCGTATAAAACAAATCTAGCTGTCTCAACATTGGTGACACTTCTAATCATTCTTACAGCATATGCTGCAGAAATAATTCTGCTTGGTAATTTAAATGTATGTGGGCCCCATTGAAGCATCGCGTCAATAGTTATACCAAAAAAAAAAACAGTGGTATCTCATTTTTTTAATACATTTTGTCTTATTGCCGTTTAAGAGCAAAGCGTCGTCAATGTAACAAATTCGATAGAGCATTGTTTACGTCGTCATAATTAATTGATTGCCGTTTGAGTTAGAAAATTAAAGAGGTATCATCAGTTAATAATACTATATCGTGATTGTGCCCTACAAGATAAGGTAGATCGTTAATATAAGAACAGGAATGAGCCATGAATTGAGTCCTGAGGATAACAACTTTTTGAGTTCTGTTACTTAAATGTGAAATAATAGGTCTAAGCGGAATATTTTTGACACCGTAATTTTGTAGTTTACTGATTAATGTCTCATGATGAACTCAATGAAAAGTCTTGGAAAGATCACAATAAATACCTAAGGCATTTTGTTAATTCTTCCAAGCATTAAAATAATATAATATTTAATAAGCTCAACTCAAGCTCAAGCATTGAAAATATATTCATAAGTTTAGTGTTAGGCTTCGAGCCAGCCATTGTAAACCAAACTGATTTATATGGAGTAATTTTGTATTAAAAAAATAACAATTGATCCAGAATAATTTTGTTTAAATTTACTGAGAGTTGGTAGTACAGAAATAGGTCGAAAATTTGCGGGGTCAAAGTACTACCAGATTTAAATAATTAAAGCTGCTGAACATAGGCCTCCCCATTGATTGCCTCATAGCGGGAATATTTACAGTTGCCACGCTTGGCGGGTTGATTGTTTTAGGAAGACAGCATCTTCTTCCATCTCCTGGTTCTTACCCACTGTCGCCTCTTACGACAGCTACGGGATGATATGGGCAGTGGATATTTTACACCACCACACGGTTAAATAAACGGTACACGCTGTAATAGGTACAGCTGTTGTTTAATACACATTTTAAACTTTTGGATATTATTTATATTTTGCGGGACTTTATTGTTAAAGCGTATATACATATACGAATATATAGTCGAATGACTCCTATGGAATATCCTTCATATGTGAAGGAATACTTATATTTTATAAAGTTATACATAAAATCAACATTAATTCCCAAATATTTTGTACAAAACACCTTATTAATAAATCTTCATGAAATTATTTTAAGCACCGACTACGAAAAAAGAAATAAATTGTAGGCTTCATTCGTAAAATTGGATCCAAAAAATTTCTCAAATAACATAAAATAAAAATAAAGTTTGTGTATTCGGTATTCAGCCAAAATAAATAAATTATTTTTCTTTGTTTTGGAGAAAAACAATGGGAATAGCTAATGAACGCGCGAATTCTCATTTCCTATTTTTTTTTCTTTTTTGTACGCCTCGCTTTTGTTTTATTGCAGATTCATCGTGAAATATCGTAATGCGATAACTTTTTCTTGATTAAGCGAGATAGGTAGTTTATGAATTGATAATGACCCAATAGGAGGTTGTTTTTGCTTGTCATACAAAATAGTGGTCAGCGAGGCTGATTCCTTTCAAAGGAAAACGCATGAATGAAAAATTGGTAAAACTTATTTCAAATTTTCGAGTGTGTTTTTTATTCAGTCTATTGTACTGTGCTGTTGTTTAGTGTTAAATTGTTTTTATAACACAAAAGATATTCACATGTCCACCACCAAGGACTTGAATTTAAGTTTTTCATCAAATTTATATGATCTATTATTACCAGTGAACGTAAATGTTTTATTTATGTTCGTTAATTAGTACTTAAATAAGTTATTGCCTGCTTAGCATACACAAACCATTGTAATTGGCCGTTTTAACATACCATATTTGCATTTAATAGTTACTTTTTAGTAACTTGTTCGAACCTGTGTTTTTCACAAATTTACCCAACACCCATTTAACTGTTAGTATATTATCATTCTTCATAACTACAATATCATTTAGAGTAGGCTCCTCAATTAAATTTTTCCATTTATAAAACAAATCATTTTGACAAAGATTTCTACTATCTAGTACACTAACTGTTTGATAACTATAGTCTATATAAGTAAAATTAATCAATGGCGCAGCTCACCAAAATGCTCTGGTGTCAATGGAAAGGTGTCATCTGGGCAACTACTTAAAATTGAAACGAGATGGGAGTTAAAACACGCCTATCTATGTTAACACTGTCTTTAACACCTCGTTTGTTAGAGTACTATCGCCAACTAGCTTCTTCAGGTGATTTTCCACACTACACACCCAGCCTCCCACAATCCTCTAAAATTGCGATACTTGGACTACGCCACCTAATTGACCTAATCTTAAAAGTTGTATGATTTAGTTCCACCTTCATTTAACGTTATTATCTATACTAACTCTAATAACTTCTTCTCATCATCATCAGCACTTAAAAGCCTCTCTCTTCTGCTGAGCTTAGTTCACTCTAGAGATGACGATCGTATAACCAGATGTCTCGCTCATTTGACGGGCTCTTATTAAATTAACAGCAACGTAATATAATATTTTAATGAATATTTTAGTTTTCTTATACGTTATTCTTTATATTATAGCTGCAATCATGTTTTCCTTAAAGAATATGTGTGAAAAACGAGCACACAGTCCACCTGATTGTAAGTGGATGCTGTGCCCCATAGACAGCTACATTTATCTTAGATTAAGAATCAAAATGCAGATGCATTGTCACCACTGAGGACTACGATGGAATGCCTCATTTCCAGTAAAAAGAGTCTCTGGTAATCTACACTCACCATACAGCATAAATCTGCTATTTTACGCTGGTATTCTGTGAGAGCGTGGCTCTACCACGCATAAAAATTGTAATACAAAGCTCTTATTAAGTTTAAAGTAACGTAATATAATAATTTAATAAATATTTTAGTTTGTTGTATTTGAGTAGATAGAGAATAGATGTAATTTGAGTTAGAATTTTTATACAATATTCCTATATGTACCTACTTATAATCCTCACATGGCCTGTCGCGTATCAAAACCGACGTACTTCAATAAAACCTGACGTTTTACTGAAACGTGAATTGTAAAATAAGATTGAGGCAAATCCGCGCTGTCTGCTCGAGTTCGCTGGAACAATCACACGTTGTGACACATAAGATATAGGCGTTTAAAGTAAAAAGTAATTGTGTTGTAAAAACACGTAATTTTATTTTAATATGTGTAATTATTGTGCCTAATGCTGCTGTGTTTCGTATATTGACTGTATAGAACGAAACGAGGCATTCTATCTTAGTGCTCAAGAGTGACAAGTTATCTGTCAACAATCGCAACTGACAATGCTTAATCAAATACTTAACAGCAATGGATAAAATGTTCACGTCTATGAACTTGGTCTCTTACTTTAAATTACATTGCTTTTTTTAGCAACTTGACAGAGCGATTGAAGCTCAGGGGCTATGCGCTTGCGGTAATAAATATCATACATAGTACGCAAACACGCAGCCCCAATTCGAGCCCCGCCGCGCCGGTACCAAAAAAAATGTTAATTGCTATTATTTAGTAAATAAATAAATTAAACATATTAAAATTATATAAAAATATATATCGATGGTCTAGAAGACAAATGTATTAATTACAGAAATTGTAATTTTTCTGGAGAGCAGTTTATAAATTTTAAAGTTTGACCTGTTAGTATGTAAAGCTGAGTAGTGTAACGTATCTTATACTACTGCTATTAGTTAGGTATTTATTTGTTATACAATTAATTTTAAAGAATTGTTCTCAACTATAAAAATACTGGGTAATACTCAGTAACATGAAAAATACAGGCACTTCATACTTTTGATCATTGTTTTGTTATTCAGTTGTTCACTGAGTGCATTTGTATATATATATGATTTTCAATTATTAAGTAATTATTAGAAAGTTAAGGTAAATAACAAAATATTAATATATTTATTTTTATAACATTCCACCTAAATTGCCATGAAAATTAGATACCAATTTTAGGTTTTAGGTGTTAATTCCTATCATTATTTAACACTTAAAGTTTGTGTGAATTTCAATACTCATAGATAAAATAGTTTAAAGCTACTTAAGACATTTTGTAATTTCTATCATTGGTAGATAAGCGACTTTGATTCTTTTTTCTCGTGCCTCATTTTATAACAAATGTACAGCTTTGGTTTGGACCGAAAGTGATGGAATTATGGTTTCCGATAAGTGCAAAAGATGGCCTAATCATTTAGAATGGTTGGTTAAAAAGTGTAAACCACAAAATTTAGCACGTTTGTCTTCTAGACCATCGATATTATTATACACTTATCACAGTATTTTAAGCTTCGCATAAAGCGGATTTCCTTTTACTTTCATCTATACATAAATAAAATTGAAGTCTGTATACTTATCGTAATAACTGCCTTTAAATGAGCCGAGGGGGTTATTTGCATGCTATTAAGACATGTATAACCATTTTTAATTTTTTTGTCTGACAGTCTGTCTGTTTGTCTGTCTGTCTGCCTGTCTGTATGTCTGCTGTCCAGGCCAATCTTGAGAAACTTGACAAACAGATAGAAAGCAATGCCAGGAGTGATCTAGGCTGTCTTTAATCCGAAAAACTTAGATTTTTTTTTGAGAAACCGTAATTTGTGACAAGAAATGGGCTTTGATGAACATCTTAAATCTATATGACGTCACATTAATAGATCCAGGCGTATTCGGGGTGGATCACTAGTAAATAATAAAATGTTCCTAGTATAAGAATAGTCTACTTTCGCTTGTGACTTACTCCATGGTAGCAGTTCAGACGTGAACACAATATAATGAGGATGGAAGAAGAGTGGAAAGTTTTGAGTGAACTCTGCTCCAAGTAATTTTTCGTGCTTGATTTAAAACGATCCCGCTGAAAAAGACTTTGAACTCTGCGGTGCTAGCTAATGCTTTTAAAATTTATGTTTTCGTTTTATATGAATTATGAGGAGAAATTTTATAAGTATGTTTTACGGTCATACCAAAATAGCGTGAATAGGTTTGATTTACCATGTCGCATAAATGTAAAAACTGGAGAAAATTTGCAGTTAACTATTAAAATTTGTCATTCGCCTTTTGATTATAGCTAATAAAACTTATTATCGTATCATTACTATATACTACATATATATATATATATATATATATATATATATATATATATATATATATATGTTATACTTGTTAATTATGCTGCTTTGCGACCAATAAACCAACAACGGTCTAGTGGTCGTAAACGCGATTTCTGATCGTGAGGGCCCGATTTCGAATCCAAAGTCGGGCTAAAATTTGTTATTGGGTTTTTCTGTCAAGAAATTCTCAGTAGCAGCCCAAAGTCAAGAAGTTGGCGGTGAATATGAGCGTGAGGGAATATAAAATGCATCTGTGTTCACTCTCACTCTGGCACTATAATCCTGTCCTGCGTAATTTTCTAGCCTGACCGAAATTAGGTCTGGAGGACATCATTACTATTACACCTTTATAATATCCATTATCACATATCGACCCGTGGGTGTCGTAAGTAGCAACTGAGAGATACAAACCAGGAGATGGGTAGCAGCGTTTTCTTAGTAGGAAATAAAAAAACTGCTATTACCGAACCGCCTGCCAAGCGTGGCACCTATGGTAAATACCCTTCTTATGAGACAGTAAATGGGGAGGCTTATATTCAGCAATAGAGTAGCATACTTATATCAAGAGCCATACACGCACAACAAAAGTGCGATCCCCACAGGATTTACTGCAATAGATAATTGCAATTCAAGTGCTCATTTGAGTGCTCGGGTGGTGAAGGGGAAAATCGCGAGGAAACTCCTATCTTAGAAATAAAAACATGCGTGAGTGTCGTGGAACACTTGCTTGGAATGAAGTTCCTTTCGTAGTGTTTTTTAAATTACTAGTAATGTTCCCCGTGTAGTGGCGGGTAAAAATACTCACTATCCCATATCTTCCGGATGGGCAGCAGCATCTTTCTGATAAAAGAAAAAAGCAATAAAAAAACTGCGGTTGCCAACCCGCTCGCCAAACATGGCAACTATGGCAATATACCCCCCATGAGCAATGACACTAATAAACGGCCCCCAGTGCCCGGCGGCCCCGCTATTCCTGGCTACGGCGGCGACCATGGTAACGGCGGGGCAGGGGGTGCTAAGAATTTCCGGTGGAGGTTCGGTTGCCACCTACGACGACTCGACCTGGCAACATACAACGCACGCACCCTGAGGACTGACGAGAATATCCTGGAGCTGGAAGAAGAGATAGATGTTGCTGGCATATTATAGGATTATCCAGAGAGGGGAGGACACGGTAATCCTCGAATCTGGCAACTTGTTCTATCACCGAGGGCGACCATCTGTCCCAAGGACGTGTCGGATATATCGACAAGTCTCGTTAACAATGTTAAAAGATTGGTGAGTGTGTCGAAGAGGGTTGCGTACCTTATACTTAGAATCACCAAACGGTATTCGCTGAAGGTCATACAAGTTTACACACCAACCTCGGCACATCCCGATGAAGAGGTGGAGGAAAGTATGAGGATACTTCTAGAGCCATGCATTCTTCCAAAACCCACTATACAGTGTTAATGGGAGACTTCAACGCAAAACTAGGCACAAGAGAGAACGAAGAGCTAAAAGTAGGGAAATTCGGAAAAGGGCAACGGAAGCCAAGGGGCCAGCAGCTGGCCGACTTCATGAAGAAAGAGGGACTCTTTATGATGAACTCTTTCTTCCAGAAGCAACCCCACAAGGAGTGGACCTGCTCAAGCCCCGACTTTTTGACAAAAAATGAGATTGACTTCATTATGACAACTAGACGTCACTGTTCAGTTGTGGATCGGACCAATAGAAACAACTGTCTCGTTACAATATCTCTTTATTACCCTGCTTAACCTAGGTGTAGATGTATTTATTACACTATACTGGGAGGAGGAAGCCACATACCACTACACTTCGATACTTAAAAAAAAAGAAATGTCTTGTATTTACTTTTTTTTTTTTACATTTTATGTTGTTGATTCTTATAACAAAAATGATTTCTGATTACATTTACATTACATTGTACTAAATACTTGTCATCTAATGCTGTTATCAAGAATATGAACATAAAATGAAATATTTAAATATAATATTATATCAACCCTGAATCTTATAATATAATAATACATTTAATATTGAACGTTAAAATAAAATACAATGTTAGACATGGATAAGTGGTAAGATAAAATAGTTAAAAATATAAAATTGATTTTATATAAAAAAGAGATTATAACCTCATGATCATGATCAGATTATACATATTATTAAGTCAGTCCAGGATACGCATGCGATTTTATTTCGTTTACCTTTTTGTTTTGTACGTCATTAACCTGTCGTATTTTGGTACCAACCAACGTTACAACAACACGTTAGCACGAACTTATCACATATCATATCATACCATATTAAAAAAAATTATTTTCTCTCCAGATTTATTACATAAACTATAGTTCTCGTTTAATCTATACTTTTTTTGAACTCAGTTTTATATTTTCACGGGTCTACAGCCGTAATTATTTTTATTTATTTATTTATTTTATATATGGAGCGCTCGGATCACTCCCACATTTAAAAAATTTTTAATTCTTGGTTAACCCTTTTATAATTATTATTTATATTTATTTATTAGCGTTACACACTAACCTTCACGCAGACATCTCGCGTACAGTATGATCAAGTATACTGTATATATTGTTTTGCATTTAACTTGACATCATATTATATTATGTACTTTTTATCCCATCCAAAACCTTGATGTTTACGAAAAGTTCTCATTGACTTTTAGAATTTACATAATACTCGGTTGCGCACCTGACTATCACTGAAATAACTAATTATCTACCAGATCTTGTGCTTTTACCTATTAACATTCCAACATTTTTTCATTGAAATAAGTTAATATTTGAATTTACTCTAACCACTGTGTATAAAACACTCACTGAATTTATTTTTATCAGTCAAATCTCTCAATAAATTATACAATTGCTATTCAACACAAAACTTCAAGTATCTCTTAACCCGTCTTATCACATTAGTGAAATAAAAGAAAAACTTACCAAGGAATTGTTACAAGTGCTAGAAATAGGCTATATGATCTACCTAGATGATCATATAATATTAAAATATTCGAATCAAAATGCAAAACTGATCTACATTTTCAAAAGATCTCGACCGATGATACCATTCGCCATAATTGGTAACGAATTAAAATATAAAACTTGTGCTCAATTAGATCGCTTGTGTTCTTACAGCGCGAGCGATTCATGTTTATTATGAATGCTGTTTCCATATACGCTTCTGGAATCTTTTGCTGTATGAGATTCAGTATTAAGTTTAACAAACAATCTGTTATTAAAAACTATTTGAAAATATTTTAATACAATGATTCAAGATACTATTTTTTTTTTTTTACACTTTGTATTATTTTATAAATAACTGTGTAAACGTCTACTTAATGTACCGATATACTTTATTTGAGTATAATATAATATGATATTTTATTTATAAGTGAAATGTTTGCTTAAAACTTTATTTTATTTGAAGTTTTCCACTAATGAATATGTTAAGTTGGTGATTAACGATACATAAACTCAATCCGCATTTAATCGCATCCGAATAACCTTAAAAAATTAATCGGTTATTAGGTTTTCCAAATTCTCAGCTGATTAGGCTTCTTTTATGTGGATATGCTAATCTCCGATAATTTTCCTTACCTATATCACAACTTTTACCCACGTATTATTTCTTTCAATAGTTTCATTTATAATTACGTATTCTGTAACTTAGCTATATATTTTTTTTTTTTTCACGTCTTTTACAAATTTATATCATATAAGTATATAAGTAGTCTCTTATATCATTTGGGTACATCATTTGCTGTCAGAGAATGAGGCTCACAATGAATTAATTAATTGTAAACTTAGAGTTTCAAAATCGTTATAAAGAAATTATTTTCATGTACTACATAAATAAGTTAAATATTAAACTATTTTCCTGGAAAATAATGGATTATAAAATTAAAAGCTTATGATTTTAAAGTACAATCAATATAAAAGCGAAAAAAATTACATTTCATATTAAGACTAACAGAACAAAGAACAGAAGAAGCATTGTTATCATTATCATTAATATTGCAACAGCCAGATCAAAATACAAGTTGCAAATCCCAGCCGCGTAAGCGATTTGTGACACTATTGTTTTAAATTCCAAAGTACGTTTATGGAACGTTTGCGATTTCATCGTATGACATAGGCACCTAATTTCAACAAAACTTACAAAATATTTTATTATGAATATACTTAACATGTATCTGAAAATTATAGTATTAAACACTTTTTATTTATGTAGTTAAGATTATTACATTGCATTGTTATAATACTATTACATACATTATCAAGTATTTATAATAGGTATATGCTATTTGTCATTAATAGTCGAAACGCATTATTACCTTTTTTAAGATTTCATGTCTTCTAAGTGTAGTATGTTTATCTTATTTGAAACATAAATAAAAAATAGGCTATTACACAAATATAAGTTTGTATAGCAAAATATATGTTGTATTTGTTGTTATAAGTATTTTAAGTATATATAATAACATAATTTTGGAATAAAAGAAAAAACTATTACACTATGAAACTTATAATAATAGCGATCCGATACTGTTTCGACGTGATTTTAATAAGCAATATATAAACCAAATTTAGTTCAAAATTTTACAAATTTTACATAAACAAATAATTTTATGTTTTCTTTGTTTACTAATAAAGAAATTTAGGGTAGAGTTATTGAAATTATGAAACAATTATGTAAATTGATATAAAATATATCTTAGCGAAAATGTATATTTATTAGATTTTTTTTTCGTGGTTGTTTTTAGATTTAAGTGGGGATCCTTATTACCTCATTTTAATTGTTGACATGCCCTGCACGTTAATTATTTTCATACTAATACTACTCTCATTTCCTTTGATTTCGATTGTCAGGCCTTTTTTCATAATTGTTGTACGTACTTTTTTTAAAATTATTTATGACCTTAGCTAGCTTTATTAATTTGATATCGGAATCGGAGTTTTAATTCATTATTTATATTTAACTTCATGATATATATCACGCGGGTACTTTATACATATGGGCCCCCATTTACTTGGGTATTATATTACATTTTCATTACTCCTTTCATTTTATTGGTACATAAACTTTTTTATACTATATCAAGGTAATAGTGTGCCTTGTTGTGCGCACAACCTTGAGGTCACGTTTAAGTCATTTTAAAAGGACTCCAACAATTGTCACTGAGGAAAACTAAGTTCACACTATGATCCAATGAAGGATGTGACCTCTGTACCATTATCAAGGGTAACAAATTTAAGACTCTGGTCCCCAACAGTACTAATATGAGTAAACTCTTTCACATCACTTGTACTGAAGGTATTGTTCCCTAGTACCCGTTATCTCCGATTTTATCATCCAATCATGGAAACATACCCTACTCGAGGACTATATGCTATACCAGTGATGGACGTTGTTCCGTATCTCTCAATTATTTGTTTATCAAAGTCATCTTTTCTTTTATCTTTTATTCTCTTCAAATCTTTATTTCCTTCTTTATCTTTTTAGTACATGTTGTTATCTACTTGACTGTATCGGTAACTTTTATATACTTTCATGCTCCACTTCCATATAATAACTTGCATAATCTCGCTCATAATGGATTCAATACCAGTAGTTTAAGCATCATCAAATATTTGGGTGATCAGTCCAATATTGACGAAACTTAGCAACCAATCATCTGTATTCACACTTTGAACATCCCTTCTCTACCCTCACACCTTTTAAATATATATTTTTAATATTGTACAAATATAAGGTAATATATTTGCCAGTCAATTTTTATGTCCTTGTTTAACTTTGTTAAGAAACATTATTATTAAGACCTATTTTAATTATTATATCCTTATTACATAAAATGATAGTTTTAAGTATTTTCTAACTGACACAGAAGTTACATCGCTTATAGTTATATTACTTTTACTTATATCGAAAATGTATTAGTTTTAATAATACATTTAATTTATATATAAAAAGTAGGATTATAGAACTATGATATTTAAGAAATCGTATATCTACAGAAAAACCGGTAATCACTATTTCATTACAGCTAACAAGTTTGTATAAACAAAACATTAATATATTTAAATATTGAAAAGAACAATTTAGATTTTTAAGTAGGTAATATTAATATTTTTAAGTAATTATTGTAAGTAATATTAACTATAAGATTATTTATTAGGTATTATATAATATATATTATATATATAATAAAGTTACTTTAAGCTTTCCATACCTTTAGAAAAGAAGAAAATGATTATAACTTATAATAATGATTTTTTTTTATAAACCCTTTTCAAAATTGTATACATTTAAATAAAAATACTATAAAAAAATGAAGTTAAATTAAAAATATATTTGTTTTAACACGAACCTGTTCATCGTAAAATGTATGTTTTTAGAAAACAATATCTACTAAAATATTATAAATTGTTAAAATCTGACAAATATTTTCTAGTTACTTGTAAATACTGTACATTTAATATTTAATGCGTTACTTTTTATTTAATATAGTCAAACATAATAAAATAATTAAATATAATGTATAAAAATAACGTTGATGCAATGTTACTCTTATATATCTTCTTTTTCTTTTCGGTTCACTTTTCATATTTTACTGGACAAAGCTCGTTGAAATAAACTGTTTTTTTAAAAATTAATCTGTTGTTTCTGAATTTTGTTCTTCTTCAATATTATATTAAAAAATCCACATTTTATTTTCCTCATTCTTCGTTAGTTGTCTTCATAGATATATTTTAAATTTTCAGTCAGCTTCTATAAAATTTTATTGTGTTATTGTGGCCTCTTCTGAATTTATTTATTTATTTTCCGTCACGTCCGGTATTACGTCGATTCCGTTATAATATTACTTTATTGTCAATCATTTTACCTATGTTTTCATTATTTAATTTAGCAATATTTATTCCCACCTTTTACTTAATAGGCCGGCGGCGCTTGCATTGTCGCAGCGCACCGCCTAGCAGGGTCGCCATGTGGTATATGTAGGAAAGGTCTTGTGAATTAGAGACGTGTTGATGCTTCTATAACTTTAATTATACTGATTCGAACTTATTCTACCTTAACACTAATATATACTATGGTGAGGGCTACACTACATCTCCCAATCGAAAAAAATAAAAATAAAGTTATCTATTTTTATCAAACCTAAGAAACTATTCTAAACATAATTAAAGAATATCTAAATGAAAACTATAATCTAAGGCATAATGTCTAGATTTATGAGGGCGTTTGGCTAAACCTTTGGCACGTAAAATGTGTAGTCACATTAGTTATAGTAATTGACATAATCAGGCTTAATTATGTAACATAACATAATATAATATTATTATGTTTTGATTTTCGCAAACATTTATGTTATTTTTATTCGTATCCTTAATCATTAAGACAAGTCATCTAGTTCGACATTTAATAATACATAGTACTCATTTAATTATCATATCTCTTTCACACTTCAATATTTTTATTCCTTTTTACTTATATATTTATGTACTTCATTCTTGTTTAACAATTATTTATTTTCATTTTACTTCACAGCATTTCAGCTTTAATATTTGTGTCATTTTTCACGTACACGGCTCGCGTACATACATACGATCAAGACAATGACCAATATCACTTCATCCAATTCTTTACATTTATAGCGTTTCAGTTCATATAATTTATTATTTAATTGTACCATAGCTTACGCACACGACTCGCGTACATACGTGATCAAGGTAATGGACAATATTCCATACAATTTTGATAAATTTATTTCACCTAATAACAATAGTTAGAACTCATTCTGGTTCTTATCGAATCCGAACAGTGTTCAAAATGTCTCAGTGATCGCGAGGGTGAAAACTGGTAGCGATCACCAAATGGTTAGAGGCATACTGAACCTAAACGTTAAGTTGGAGAGGTATCGTCTATTGAAGTCAACGCTCCGTCCCCCTCGTGCTCTAATTCAAAGTTCCGAAACATTTCAGCTCGAATTACAAAACCCTTTTCAGTGCCTAGAAAATTGCAATGCAGGGGACGATATGAATGACAATCTCGTGGAAACTGTCCATGCGGTCGGAGCTAAGTATTGCAAGGCTCGACGCAGAAGAATACAAAAAATCTCCGATCATACTCTTAATCTCATAGCTGTTAGACGAGAAATGAAGCTGCAGTCTTCAGTAGAATTGATAGCATACAGGCAACTGAACAGACAGATCTCCAAATGCATGAGGCGGGACTTACGCAACTTTAATACCGTATCGTAATTTCGTATTGAAGAAGCGATCGAGCGGAACCATGGCACCAAAGTCTTTGCCAGAGTTCTGTCTGCCAGAAAGAGCCAACTGTCGAAGCTGAAGACTGAATGTGGCAGCATCGTTTCCGGGACACCTGAGATTTTGAGCCTTTTGAGCCGTGGTAGCTCAGATGGTTAGCGCTCGCTGTAAATTTCACAGTACGCGAGCTACCCGGGTTCGATCCCCGCTGGCACCAATGAAATTGTTCATTGCAATTTTAGGTGCTGATTTACCACGTGCTCGGCGGTGAAGGAAACCATCATGAGGAAACCTGCATGTCTGAGAAATTTAAAAAAAATATTTCGAAGACATGTGAAGTTCGCCAACACGCATTTGTCCTTTCCTTGTTCTAAAACCCTCTCAGAAATGAGAGGAGGCCTGTGCCCAGCAGTGGGACGTATATAGGCTGTAACTTTACATTGCTTTACTTTACTGAGATTTTGAGTGAGATTGAGAGGTTCCATTGGCAGCTGTACACGTCATCGTTGGAGCCACACGCAAGTGTGAATAACAATCCAAGAGCAAGAATTATCCGATACTATTCCGATGATATCTCCAGCACCTTAAAAACGGTAACTCCCCGGGCGAGGATGGAATTACAGCGGAGTTTCTGAAAGCGGGTGGAAAACCGGTATTTAAAGTCCTTCAGAAGCTCTTTAATTCCGTCTTCCATGGTGGCACTACTCCAGCCGCGTGGAGCAGAGTGCGGTGGTCTTGTTTTTCAAGAAAGGCGACAACACTCTCTTGAAGAACCACAGACCGATTTCCCTTCTGAGCCGCGTCTACGTGCTGTTTTCGAGAGTCATTACGAATCGTCTCGCACGCAGACTCGACGACTTCCAGCCTCCTGAAAACCGGTTTCCGAAAGGGCTTTGGCACCATAGACCACCTTCAGAAACCTTCAGAAAATTGTACAGAAGACCGAAGAGTACAATCTGTCACGTTGTCTTGCGTATGTGGACTGTGAGAAAGCCTTTGATTCCGTCGAAATTTGGCGGTGCAGCAGTCTCTTCAGCAGTGCCAAGTAGACTATCGGTATATCGAAGTACTGAATTGTTTGTACATTAGGGCTGCGATGGCTATTCGAGTACAGAACCAGAGTACGAAACCCATCCAACTGCAGAGAGGTGTAAGACATGTGAGAGGTGAATGACGTAATATCCCCGAAACTCTTCACCGCTGCATTGGAAGACGTTTTCAAGCTACTGCACTGGAAAGGATACGGTATTAACGTCAATGGCGAGTACATCACTCACCCACGATTTTCCGACGATATAGTTCTAATGGCAGAATCGCTGGAGGACGTAAGCACTATGCTCATGACCTCAATAGTGCCTCCCAATGGATAGGTCTTAAGATGAACATGGACAAAACAAAAATCATTTTTAACGTCCATATCATACCTATGCCAGTAGTTGTTGGGAACACTTAGCTCGAAGTTTTTGACGAAAATGCTTACCTGGGACAAATAGTCAGACTAAGTAAGTTCAACTTTGACTGAGAGGTCAATCGAAATTCAACTTGGCTGGGCAGCGTTCAGGAGATTATGACACATCTTCTCGTCAGACATAAGTACCTCGAAACCTCAAAACTAGATTGTACAACCAGTGCGTGATAACCTATAGATCTGAGACGTGGTCCTTCACTGCTGGCCGTATGAGGAAGCTCAAAGTCGCTCAGCGAGCTATGGAGAGGGCGGCGTTTCTGCGTGATAGACTCAAAACGAGGATGTCCGCAGTAGAAACCGAGTAACCGACATAGCCCACAGAATTAGTATGCTGTTGAAGCAATGGCCAGCCATATAGTTCGAAGAACCGACAACCGATGGGAAAGAAAGGTTCTCGAGTGGCAGCTTCGTACCGGTAGGCAAAGTAAGGCGTCCCTCACTAGATGGAGTGACGACCTGGTAAGATATGCAGGAAGTCAATGGATGTATTTGGCTCTGGGACCGTGCTTGGGCATTCTTGGGGAGGCCTATGTTCAGCAGTGGACTTGTGAAAGGCTGTAATGATGATGATGATGACTAGTAATGCTATTAAACATTACTAATATTCCTGAAACCACTTCTGGTGTTTAAAAAATGCTTTAGAAGTGGTTCACGATAGTAGTCGAATGGCTGATTCGAACACATGACCTTTCGAGTTCGCGGTCCGCGCCCTGCTATTAGGCTACTGACGCTTCTAATATATTATTATTGATAAACGTATTATACTATTGATTAACAAATAAAAATAAATGAATTACTAGCGTCTATTAAAATGAAGCGTTATTTAAAATAAAATAATATTTCTTTCATGGCAAGATAAGAAAAAGTGCGAGGGAGATGGATATTATTCCATCTCGCTACCTTATAGCCGCCAAGGCTGTCTACACTACGTCAGAAGGGGTCGTGATCGAAAAATCTTACACTTTTCATCGCCTAGTCCCTATCCGCCAAATTTGTACCGTCCGATAATAAACTTCGTTCCAAAAATATTTAAGGAGGATGATTTTTGCCAAAATTTTTGACAACATTGCCAATACGATCTGAGCAGCGCTGCGGACTTCCAAAACCGTCATAGAAACGAACAAAGACCTATTACTAACCATGGAACGAACATGTATCGTTCGGTATATTGTTTTTTAATATTTTCTTACAAACTATACGACGTGTATTTATCTTTTCCCCTTATTTTTAGGCTTAGTATTTTTTGTAATTAATATGACAGTAGTTTTATAACTTGTATTTGTATGTCTAATCACAACACTATACATGGGAAATACATATTAAATCTACTTCCAGCGTAAGCTACTTGTGAAATAAAAGATATTCAGGATATAATATAAGAGACATGGAAATAATCGCGATATTTTTTATTGTCTCTGACATTTATTAACAGGCATTTATTGACAGGCAAAAGCTTGCCTGTCGAGGGCAAAATAAATCACTTGAAGCAATGCGCGCAAGCAGAAGAAACGCACACGCACTATTCAGGAGGATTCGCGGTGAAATGAGAGCGAAACTTCCAAATTCCAAAATGGCGAAAATAATAAAAGTAATAAATAGGGCGGGCACAATGTGCAATTATCGTTTATCGATACTTTTTTTTTACACTTACCTACTATAAGACATTTGAATACAAGTAATTTTGATTTTTAACAATTGACAAGTTGTTGATTGTTAAAAAAAGTTTATTTTTGTACAATTGCACTTACGAAAATACCGTTTTGTGACTTCCTAGGAAACGCGTAAGTATGACTTTTTTAATTGGTTGTTTTTATGGGTTTTTATCATGTCAAAATAATGCATTATCTCTAAATCTACAAGAACACACTTAAACAAAAAAGCTTTAAAGTTTAGCTTTAAATTCTTAGGTCGTAGTGTTTTTAGAATTATCATAACAGCACGATAATTCTAAAACACCATGCCCTAAGTATTTAAAGCTAAATATTTTTATTTGTTTATCGATCATTACTCCCTTTGAAAGAAGCTAATGGTCGATAACAGGTGTCCTACTCTACGACACAGGCGCGCGCGCACTTGCGCCGTCGCCTTTGAAGAACGCCGCGTGCCTTGTGCCGCTTGTTTATGGACGCCGCCAAAAGACACCGCTGTCGACGTACATAGTCTCACGTCATAATAGTTTGCACTGCGTGGCAACGTCACTTTTTAATGTTCAAGGATTCAAGTTCATTGAATCATTGACCTAGTGACCCAATTCTATAGAGAGTTCAAATTTGCTTAAAATTAAAACTCTACTTTTTGACCTAATTACTGGACCGATTACGTTCATTTTTTGTATATCGTCAGCAAAGGCGATAACAAGTTTCATTTATTGAATATATGTGGGACCCATTCTGTATATTAATACACGGAATTAGAATAAATAAATAATTTAAAGAAAATGTCTTTAACTATATGTCATATAAATGCCCCTCGATTGGAAAGCGCTGGCGTGAACAGTAAACAGTTACGTGTTACTCGGTTGCTAACCAATAGGAGTCTCGGCGATTGCTCGTCACCTTGGCAACACCTGCTTTTTTCGATAACGACTCTTTGGCGTAAAGGCAAAATTTATCAAACACGTCATATTTCATCGAAATCTTATAAGTTTTAAAGTTGCTCGTTATTGGACTTCTCTTATGTAAAAATAAATGCACAAATTGTAAATCTACTTCAGCATATGCTATGCAAGGTAGAGAACAACATCAGTTCATCAGAGTTTTTAGTTCTTTGTCTTCGGTATATACTTTTATGAAATGTTTAATTTTTAACTCTTTTGAGTGAACTAAGTAATATAACCAGCTCAAGGCAACAGACAATTTTATTAAAATCTTCATATCCTATTTGTATGGAATTATTTCTCCAGATTTCTATTGAGCCATGCCTGAAGTAACCTGAAGAATCATTGATATCGGTTCACAATTGACGAAAATTTCGCATAACATGTTATTTACAAAGAAAGAAAAGATAATATACATATAGTGGAACTGAGAACCGCCTTTGTTTTGAAGTCGATTAATAAAACGAACAAACATTTATTTTCTATAGAAATTAACTAAATAAGGCAAAATTGCAACAATAGTTGCACACTTTCCATAGGTGGAATAATAGTCGAGCAATGTCTTAAAATAGTTAAAAAACTAAATAACTAATTTACTCCATATGTAATTTTTTAAAACATATTACATATTACTGTACATTTTATATTACATCTTAATTATAACGACTGTACAACACAAATAAACCACCGCGGCTTGTGTGTTGTAGTAAGATTGTTGCGCGTAATAAATAAAAAAATTACCACTTTATTAAAATTCTTACAAAAGAAGATCGAAAATAGGTGCTTTAATCCATCGACAGAAAAATAGAGCACATTATTGAGAATTTATTTAATTGAAATCTGAAAATAAATTTTTGTTTCAACGTTTAAAAAGGTTAAAACTAAATCGCAAAGTATTCACTGAAATCCCCGGTGGTGACCGATAAGACCGGGTGGGCTCATGTCGCGACTGCGCCGGACACAATAACTCAGGGCCTCAGTAATCCTCTCATATTGTTAGCTGCTATTGGAGGGATCAACAGAACAATTGTGCAAAAGGATAATTTTTAACAAAACTATTGTAAATATTTTTTGGAAATTGTCGATATTCTCATTTTTATATTATTTTCACTTTATCTTTAGGCGACAGTAGCCTAATGGCGAATCCAAAAGATCGTGGGTTCGAATACGCCAAACGACTACTGTCGTGAACCACGCCTACAAGCATTTTAAGATTACCCGGGGTGGTTAAATGCAATATTAGTAATGTTAATAGCATTGCTAGTGTTATTTCTAATAAAAAAAATGGAAAGGGCAAACTAAACTGAGGTGTAAGATTGCCAATCTTGCCTGCAGCGTGAATTTGGCTTTGAGGATAAATTAGTGGTGAAAATACAATTAAAAGATGGCGAGTCTAATTTTCACACACTGATTAATAATGAAAACTGCTTCGTTGGCTTAGTAGTCGCAAGCACAACTGTTGATAATGTGGTCCCGGGTATAAATCCAAGGTCAAACCAAAATCTATAATTTAGTTTTTCTGTCAATAAATTTTCAGTAGCAGCTCGGGTCAGGATGTTGGCGGCGCTCTATCCCCGTACCTCGGAAAGCACGAAAAGCTATTGGTTGTTGTTTCTGCGCCTGACCTCTCTCCGATCGTGTCGGATTGACATGCCATCGGACTATGAGAGTAAGGGTATAGAGAGTGCAACTGTACTTGCGCACATATGTCTTACGTAGTATTTTGATAAGATTTTCATTAATTTTAAATTTTCTATGCACTTATACTCATACTCATTAAAATACTAATACTCATTTAAATATTAATATTTTTATTATACGTAACATTATTCACTTTTAAATAACTTAAATTGAAAATTTTAAAAACCCACGAAAAGAACCCTACCGCAGCTAACACAACAGCTGATGACCTTCAAACGGCTGAACCGATTTTGATAAAATATGTCTAAGAACCACCGCTAGAAAACCTGCTTTTAAGTTAGGAAAAAACCGCAGCCAAATCGGTTCACCTGTTTAATAGACACGGTGCCACAGACAGACACACAGACACATAGCGTTCAAACTTATAAAACCCCTCTTTTTGCGTCGGGGGTTATAAATGAGCAACCCGATGGCCAGATATGTGAATGACGTCACTAGGAAAGAGAATGGCAATTGGTATGGTAAAGCTGTATAACTTATGATTATAATGGTTTTTTTAAAATAAAATATAGATTCAAAGAATGTAATTTTTTATCAAATGCATAAAAAAATTATGTTTGTGTATGGACCGATCCAGGACTCACTTTACCGGTACATGGGCGAATTTATAAGAGAATTTATTACCGGCTCTTAGCCTTTTAATTAATGATGCCAAAATGATGCTTTGTTAAGTTTTTTAACTCATTGACAATGTAAAATGAAAATAAAATGTAGCATGCGGTGAACGCGTCAATTTTGATAGGCGTTCTTTTTATTCAAAGCATAACATCATCATCACCATCATAATCGTCAGTCTGCGGCAATCCACTGCTGGACATAGACCTCTCCCAAGGCGTGCCAATTAGCCGATCTTCGGCTACACGCATCCAGTTTCTACCAGCCACCTTGCGCAGATCGTTGCTCCATCTGAGGCGTTCCACACTACGTTTGCGTAGAAGCGCTCTCCACTCCATAACACGTCTACTCCATCAGTTGTCACCTCTGTGACAGACGTGGCTAGCCCATTGCTACTTCAGTAATCTTAGTTCTCCGGAGGATTTCTTCATTTAGAATTTTATCTATCAGAGAAACTCCGAGCATAGCTCTTTCTATCGCTCGCTGAGCGACTTTGACATTGTTTTAATTACTTTTGGAAATTGTCTTAGACAGTTCGTTTTCAACACAATTGACGTAACAAGTAATTGTTATTAATTTCAGAATATTTGTTATGTAATATTGCTGCTATCTTTGGAGCTGTCATGGCTACGTCAGCTGCCAGACTAACTTGCCAATTTTTTCTTTTTA